>CAAKHC010014557.1:0-22286 GCA_901007825.1 Macroramphosus scolopax | reverse complement strand
CCCGACCTCATGGACCCTGTCCTGACCCTATTGACCCTGTCCCGACCTCATGGACCCTGTCCCGACCTCATGGACCCTGTCCTGACCCTATTGACCCTGTCCCGACCTCATGGACCCTGTCCCGACCTCATGGACCCTGTCCCGACCTCATGGACCCTGTCTCAACCTCATGGACCCTGTCCGGATGTAATAGACCCTGTCTCAACCTCATGGACCCTGTCCGGATGTAATAGACCCTGTCCCGACCTCATGGACCCTGTCCCAACCTCATGGATCCTGTCCCGACCTCATGGACCCTGTCCCCACCTCATGGACCCTGTCCTGACCCTATTGACCCTGTCCTGACCCTATTGACCCTGTCCCGACTCATGGACCCTGTCCCGACCTCATGGACCCTGTCCCGACCTCATGGACCCTGTCCCGACCTCATGGACCCTGTCCGGATGTAATAGACCCTGTCCCGACCTCATACAGTATATCCCGTCCCAACCTCAGAGACCCGGTTCTGGACTGAGTAGACTCTTACTTGATGATCTTGTTGCTGAAGTTCCGAGTGCAGCGCCACTGTCGGATGCAGGCCAGACAGAAGGTGTGACAGCATGAGGACAGAATCCCAAACCTGCGATCTGATGGGTTCGCCTTCTGCACCACCACCTCCATACAGATCGAACAAACCTGAATCATAACAACAACAGTAAATATTGTGGTCACCATGACAACTTGGTCAGTGACGGAATGAACCCACCTTGTCCTGGCTGAGCTGGGCCGCGAACGCCTTTTCCATGTCCGTCTCAAAGGCCAGGAGACACATCTGTGGACAGACGTGGACAGGTATCATCAGTCGACAGAACACACAGCATGAGGCCACGTAACCTCCTGAACAGCTGAAGTCAAAGACAATGGTTTACAGCAGGGCTATTCAATTGGCGGCCCGCGGGCCAAATCCGGCCCGCCAATAAAGTTGGAGTGGCCCGCGGAACATTTCCTTTTTTTACTAATTTAACTCATTTTACTTATTACACCCAAATGGTTGGAACAACCACAGACGTTCCCATATGAACACAGACATCATCATAATCTGACAAGTTCGCACAATGAATAAATCTTTCATACCAGCAAAGTGCTGGTAAAATAGCATGTTATACATCCCCGGGGAGATAGGTGGCGGTATGCAGCCAAAAGACGTGAGAAAAGGAAGAAGAAGATTCAGAAGAACAACAAGGAAGCAGCTCCTGAACTCCAAACATTGCAGCTCGCTGCTGTGATCTTACTCATCAGATGCTCTATAAATGTGTTATTATTTTCAGATGTGTTGTAGCTAAAACAAGATATGCTACAACATGATGTCTTTTTGTAGCTAGCTAAGTTCGTTACTTTTGCAATGTAGTTAAATAAACGTTGTTAAAATGTGGTAGCGCGTTGGGCCAACTGTACATATGATGACATTAATGACTCAGGGGGTGTCTGGCCCCCGGCCCCTTGGGTTTCTGACAATTCGGCCCCCTGAACAATTTAATTGAATAGCCCTGGTTTACAGGTTAAAGCTCAGCGCTGCTTCCAAGTACAATCTAGATTCTCTTAAAGTCTCTGTGGATCTGAATGTCAGCAGATTTAAATCTTCGCTATACAGAATAATAACGAGCAGCTGCAGCAGTAACATGGTCGTTACTCAAAGGCAACATGGAGGCGATACCAACGAACATGTTGGAGAACAAACGGCACCTTCTCGTGAGCTCTCCTCTGCTCGGGGTCGCGGGGGTGCAGCACCTGCAGCCCGCACACATCGCACTGGTCGCCATGGAGATATGTACAGCTCTCCTCATAATAACAGTGACCGGCAGCTGCGTACGGACAAAGCTGGGGAAGGTCCTGATAAGCCCCGCCCATCTGGGGTGCAGCTACTGCGTCAGAAAAGGATAAAACTTCTATCATTCGTGTGTTATACATCGGATGATAAACGACCAGCAAGGTAGAAACACTGCCTGCGTACCACCTTGCTCCTGTGCTGAAGCGTCCAGACCCGTCCGAATTGCGTCCACATACGAATGAGGAGCTGCTGCGGTGACCTCTGACCCCAAACTGTCTGCTGGACCCCCGAACATAGTGTCAACAGGCCCCACTGACGGACAGACAACAAGACAGGAAGAGAGAAGGAGTGAAGGGGAGAGTAAACATCTTCTCCGCCCGCAATAATTCCTAGAAATGGAATCAATAACAGGAACAGCTCAACCATTACCACTAACAGATCAAACAGATTCAAATATAAACTGAACAATATAATCCTCATTAATCGTTGCAATAAATTTGCGATGGTAGATATCGATTGATGATCCCATTTTCTGCTGTGCTGACCGACCCAATATATTTCCTTATTTGGAGTTGTGATGATGTAACGGATGTTTATAGCTATAGTAAAGGGGGAGTGAGGAGCGATCATCTGCTTCCTACCGCACATTCAGATTAATGTACACGCCTGAGCTCACCTGTGCAGGTGTACACTAACTGTATGTAATGTCTTAGTCACCTCTATCTCTCAGGACCAGCGCCTTCTTCCCTCCAGACCTCACTGAAGCACCACCTGCAGAACCTGCTCCATCTGCCTGGTCATCTGAAGCTCCACCTCCTCCTCTGAATGATGGTTTGATGTGGTCATACCTGCACAAAGGTGTCACACAGGAAGTCATATTGACAGTCCCAACATGAGATTTAAGTGGTCAGCAGTCTGGTGACGGAGCTGCCTGAGAACGACTTCATGTTACCTCGTGAGTTCCACCGGTCTGTCAGGTGAGTGTTACCTGTCTGTCAGGTGAGTGTTACCTGTCTGTCAGGTGAGTGTTACCTGTCTGTCAGGTGAGTGTTACCTGTCTGTCAGGTGAGTGTTACCGGTCTGTCAGGTGAGTGTTACCGGTCTGTCAGGTGAGTGTTACCGGTCTGTCAGAAGAGTTTTACCTGCAACGTTCTCCATAGGCGCATACCCCTCTCTGGTAGAACTTGCAGATGGTGGAGGGTTTACTGTTGGTTGGGTCGTGAGAGAACAGACAGCGACTGCCTTCCCTGCACACGCCGTGGAGAAAGTACCTGTAAAACAAAACACCTGTTATACCTGCTGCACAGGACGTGACATCAGGGGCACAACACAACCAACACACTGGCAAATGAGAATCCTTCTCTGTGATTGGCTGGAAGGCGTTTATGTGTTCCCTTTCATTAAACTTCTGATCTGAGGGCCACGTTCACAAACATTCATGATTACGAGAATATTCTCAGAGAGCTGAAAACTTAACTTAGCCTAAAGATTTCGACCAAGAAGTTGTAGCTTCAGAGTGTTTTAGGAACATCGTCAACCGGATTCTGAGCAGGAAGGAACAGCAATGTTTACCTTTATGAGGAGGCAGAATCGGCCCGGTGCTAGGGGTGACACATTCTATAAATCAAAATTAAAATCAAAGCGCACACTTAGAATAAACCGGGGGCCTAACTTCATCTTTACTAAAGCATTTTGTAATTATTAAGACTTTTGATTACTTACGTACCATAACCTATGTGCAATAACTGACTCACTCTTCTTTTCTTACCCCAATGTCTGTGTGTGCTGTACAAGGTGCAAACTACATACCATAACTTATGTGCAATAACTTACATACAAAACTACGTGCAAAAAAACTGTATGCAATAACTGCAATAACTGTATACAGCAACTTACATACAGAAACGTATGTGCAATAATCTATGTGCAATTCCACGAACGTATTAACTTTGCTACTGTAATGCGTAAATTTCTCCGTCGTGAGACATTAAAGGTTTTTCTGATTCTGATTATAATGAACATTCAACAAGTAGCCTACAAGATGAAGGAAGGTCTGTCAGCCGTCATCACTGCAGGTGGCCAGTAGGCTTGGGCGATATTGATTTTTTAAAACCGGTATTTTGATGTAGATTTTACCGTGATATTCGGTATTACCGACCAATTAAAAAAAGTTGGAATAGTGCCGGTGATAACTGACTTTCCCCAAGATCTGAATGCTATATTTCTTTTACGCCACTAGATGGCAGTAGCGGGTATTATAAGAGCCGCCAGACAGCACACTGGTGCTGGGTCGCATGCATGTGATATAAAAACATTTTTTAAATAACGAAACAAGCCAAGGACAAAAACGTCTGATGTACATATGATGAGCATTTACATCCGTTTTTAGACTCCAGTTTGCTGGGACTCGTCTCTCTCCGCGCCATCTTGTTTTGTTTACCTTCCTTCCTGGAAGCATCACGTGACCTCGACTCCGCTCCGACCGCTCGTCCCCGTAATAGAACGCTGTCAGCGGTATTAATTACAAATTGTAGTTGTTTAAAAAGAAACTGAAATCTGAAATAGTAAAAAAGTAAGTAGAAAAAGTAATTTAGGCGTTTATAGGTAAAAAAAAAAAAAAATGTAATCCACTTTAATATAATAAAGTATAATCGCGGTATTTTTTTATAATACCGGTATTGTCTTTAGATATCGAGATATACGACATTACCGGTATATTGCCCAATCCTAGTGGCCAGACATCTTAATGTTGAGATCACTTTTAGTTCTGGAGTTATTGCTTTCCTGCACTGGTTGGGAGATTTAGGAGTTTATCTCTAATGGGATCGACTTCAACATCATCACTGTACGATTTAATCTGTAGCATTTCAACTCATTCAGCGCTTAGAGAATGTTTCTCGTAAGAAACCATGAGTCTCCTAAAAGTCCTCCAACCTGCTACAAACACTTATGCACTTAAGGATCTCGTCATAACTTTAAAGGGGAATGTAAAAAAAACAACACTTTTCTTAGAATTTTGTGACTACAAGTAACTCTGTGTATTAGAAATCCAGTGGTTCTTCGAGGTATCCCTGGACCTTCTCAAGGAACATGTGAAACTCCATGCAGACCTCTAGAACCTCTTCAAGGACCCCCGAAACCTGTGGCGCCACATCGTATAAATTATGTATGATGTATCGTTTTGAATCCTCCCCATCGTAAGAATGTTTCCTATCGTCAATATCATTTGCATTTGCTCAACCTGGAGGTAGATGATGAATCCTGGGAGTATCTGTGCATTTGAATATTCACTGTACACAGTATGCTGATGTGACTTTGCCCTAAAAAGACCCCTGGAAGTTGTTCAGGACCAATGACACATTATATTACCACCTGGCACCATCTCAAGGACCACTACAACCTGGTATATGACCCCGTCAAACTTCTCAAGGACAAAAGTAACTTGTTCAAGTTTAAAAATAATGATTCTTCGATACGTTCAGATTAATTTCAATCCACATTATGATAATGAACAGATGATTATAGCTTGAACACATAAGAAAACAAACATAACTGATACAACTAAAGCCAGGAATAATAAAACAGGTAAACAAACCAATGAACACAAACCTTCAAATAAATTATCTCAGAATCAGTGAACATCTTTTGACTCAAAACACTTTGTTATTCATCACAACACAGTTTCCTGAGTCTGGTCTGAACTACAAAACCCTCTTAAATTAATCTCAACAACAACCTTTGTAAACCGATTGCAGATTTGACGGATAATGACGGACTGATCAATTAGCAGATTGTTTCAGCTCTAAACGAGTAAATCAATTTATAAATTAATAGTGAAAATAGTGTTTAACTTAAACCAAAATAAAGTTTATTCATGAGGATAAAAAAACATGAGACAGTGTGAAGGACACAGACACCAGAGGACATCACAGCAGTGACTTCCTGCTATAGAAAACAAATACTCCGGTGAATCAAATTTTGTCTCATCATTGTTTTGTATTTGTTTATGTTTAAATTCTTTTGTCCACCTTCTATTACGTACATCGCACACGAAGACCGCCGAGTCCGTGGCTAACAGCTAAAAACATTAGCATTTGGCTAACACGTCCATCGTGTCACACGGAAATAGAGAGCGAGACCGAGAGACATACAAGTGACAGAGAGACAGACAGGTAACAGAGTGAAAGACAGATAGGTAACAGACTCACGCACTCACCTACAGGTCACCTGTTTGGTGCTCATTTTCTTCGCGGAGCTGTAGCTCCAGCGGCTGCTCAAAGCTTCCAAGTTGTGACGGTGGTGTCTCTCACAAACACGTCCGGTTGACAACTGTCGACATAACAGAATTGGTCCGGAGATCAGACGGAAAGTGTTCTTAGGGCGCAGCTTCTGCCTGCAGAGAAATTTAAAGGTACTTTTATGATAATAATCAGTTCGTGTAGTTGTACAGACCGACAGTCAATAAAAAATACAAAGCTTTATAATTAAGAACGTTTTAGACATAATGTGAAAACTCTGGATCTATGTGATGATCACATGTTGTAAACTAATAATCGATCCAATCAGCACATCCCGAATATATTTAAGGTTTTAGGATTTTATTTCCTTTGTCTTTGATCTTAACGTGATTCGTTGTTTGTTGCTTGTTATTCGGTGACTGTGACGTTCACATTTTCACGACTAAAGTCTGTCAGGGAAAGATTCCCTTCATTCAGCAGTGACTCCGCCCTCACCTGTCAGCGGCTCCACTTCCTGTCAGTCCACCTGTGTTTCTACCTGACTCTCCACCTGACTGTCTACCTGTGTATCCTAGTCGACTCTCCACCTGTCTGTCTACCTGTCTATCCTAGTCGACTCTCCACCTGTCTGTCTACCTGTCTATCTACGTGAATGTCCAACTGTGCGTCCTGATGGACATGCTCCGGTTCCGACACTGCGGCAGGACAGTCTTCACGCTGGCCGATGCGGCTGCTCCGGCGGTTCTGCGCTGCCCAGTGTGCGAACAGAAAGTGCGGTTCGGCTTGATGGACGCACCGGTCCGAATCGAGTCTCCAATTAAAGACGGACACCGGTCAACTTTCTGCTTCCTGATGACGTCACAGCTAGGAGCGGCTGGCTTAAGGTTATTATATTATAATATAATATTATTATATTATATTATATTATATTATATTATATTATATTATATTATATTATATTATATTATATGTCCAGCTGTATTGGTTTATACTGACTTTATACTGTTCGGAATTTCATTCATACAAATATTATGAACACCTAATATTCATGTCATCTTTCGATCGGTTTGTGTCCACAGCGAAGAAATCACCTCAGAGCTTCATGTCGGCATTTCCAACTCTGCGGGTAACAGATGCTTGTTTCGTTCAGTTCATTTTATTTGTTTGTTATTCTCTGAACATATTTGTTTTGATTTTTTTTTAAATCTCTCGTGTTGGATTTCTATGTGACATGTTCACGGTGTTGTGTGTTACTGCAGGTGTGGTATTCAGTTATACTGAGTCGGGGGTTCAGTGTCAGCAGCAGGGTTGGGAACAGAGCATCATCATCCCTCTGATCGCCCCTGACAACCACGGCCTCAGCCTCACCACAATATGGGACAAACAACTGGAGATGTTTGCCGGTCTGGATAGCTGGACACCAGACAGGTTGTACCTTAAACTTTCTGTCTCTATTTTCCCTTGTCTCATACAGTCTTTGTTCATCTATCTCTCTTTCTGTCTGTGTTAACCAGTCACACTTTCTGTGTTCCCCTTGTCTCTCTCTCTCTCTCTATACACCTCCCTCTCTCTGTTCACCTGTCACTCTCTGTCCCTGCAGGTTTCAGGAGCAGAGGGAGTTTGCCTCTTGTTGCTATGGTTTCGCTCTTGGCTTCATTAACCAGCTGATGAGATCACAGGGCAACCAGCCAATCAGTAGAGAGTGTTTCACTGCTGAGTACGTGCTTCCCAGAATGGAGATGGCATCCAGATACCTGTCAGTGTACCAGCAAGTCTGTCGCCATGGATACTACAGCACTGGAGTGTAGGTCTCTTCCTGGGTCTATACTACCAACTGGCTCTGTGTATATCCTGGAACACTTGCGTCTCCTGGGGTAGAGATGTGATACATGTCATGCACACCAACATGTTCCAAATGTGTAGAGTTTCTTTTAAACTTTCCACCTGAAAAAAACTTTACCGTAGAAATTCATGTTGAAATCTGGTAGAAATTCAATGTAACATTGTGAAAACATAAGTAACCTTGAATGTTGTCACAGTATGAACCGGTTCACTTTGGAGCAAAGATGATTCTAAGAACTCTGCTGGTCTCACTCACCATTATACATCTGTTTTATTCTGAAATCTATTAACATGAAGGGTTCCACGATCACCAAATATCAATAAAACGTTTAACAAATATGACAAAGAATTCACTAGTTAGAAGTCATACAGGTGAGACTTCAGTCCGCGAATGACTGCACAAACACATCCGAGCCGACAGGTCAGATCACACACACACTTAACTCCTGCAGGCCGCTGAGCAAGGAGTCGATCACACGGATGCCGCAGTGTTCAAGGTTTGTTCATCTGTATATTTACATCATTACAGTGGAAAGAAAACCTGTGCGTGAATAAACGGCAGCCACAAAGACAACAGGGGTGTTCATTTAGTCTGTGAAAAATATTCTGGTGAAATCAAAGATGAGCAGTGAATTCCTGCAAATCTTGACATGTTTCAGGAAGAAGATGTGATTGTTCTTATCTTAAATTGTGTACAGTATGCAGATAGCAGATTCAGTATAGCAGGTACTTTCTATCCCCTGCTTACCTTTCCACTCCCAGAATGCACTGCTATTCTCTGCAACTCGATTTTCATGGCGATAGACCAGAAGAGCTGGGTCACATGTCCATCTGATGAAACCTGCAACGTGATAGGCTGGAGACAGTCAGTGATGTCATTTGAGACTAGCTGTAACCAAGCAACCATGTGCAACACCAAGGAAGAGAGAAGAAGAAAAGAGGTAATAGTGCTTCATCAAGAGGAGGAGCAGGAAGAGCGAGAGAGGAGTTAGATGAGTTAGAGGGGTTGATAATCAGAAGAGCTACAGGAGTGGAGGAGGAGAGCAGATGGAGCACTGTGTGATCCGTCTGACACACTGTGAGAAGGAGATCTTCTGTTTCTCGGTACCTGACGAGTGCCCGAGCTGTGGGGAGGAGCTGAGGGGGAGCAGACTGCAGGAGGCACCGGTCAGCCTGCCCACCCCCTTAACCAACGGACACAAGAGCTCCTGCTGCCTGCTGATCACACCTGCCGACAACAACACTGACAGGTACACACACACACACACACACACACACACAGACAAACAGACACACACACATTCACACACAGACAGACAGACACACACACTCTCTCTGAGTGGTTCTGGCTTGTTGATCATCTGTTTTGGAGGCTGACCAGCCAGGAATGTGAAGGCAGCCGTGAGTTGGACAGGAAGTGATGCGGTTCATCTGAAACTGTCACATCAAACTGTGGCCGCCAACCTCATCCAAACTTTGTTGTTTCAAAATAGGACAAGGCTGCTACATGAGTTATTAATTGTTGATAACATGTTTCCATCACAATTTTTAATTTGATAAAATTGTTAAAACTTGAATTTATAACAGAAAATAACCTTTATGTGTTATTTCTTTTATTTTGATTCGATGGTGTATTGACCTTATCATCCACTGTTTGTCCCTCAGAGAGTTTGACGGGACGTCAGATTTGCACACTGGCATCTCCAACACCACAGGTGGGGCACCGGGGTCAAAGGTCAGACTGATATTGGAGTACTGGTCGACTGTGTTCATCAACGTGCACTTGTGTGTGTGTTTAGGTGTCGTGTTTAACTACACTCGGGGGGGAGTCAGCAAGGACCACAGTGGGTGGGAGCGCTGCGTCAGTGTTCCTCTGGTCAGACCCGACAGGTTTCACCTGCTGGCTCAGTGGGATCAGTACCTGGACCGCTTCTCCAACGGACCCATGTGGGACCCCATCTGGCACAGGTTCACACACACCTGAGACGCTGCAGCTTCCACCTGTCTGTCTGTGAAAGTAATGTTGTACTCATAAGGCCGTAGTGCAGACGCCTGATAGTACAGGTACTGAGGTTGTAGCGCCTCCCTGATGTCTCTCCTCAGATGGAAATGGTCAGAGAGCATCTTTGATGTGCTTTTGAATTCACAAGAAGCGACGAACATAGTGACGCCAAAGATTTTCCTCCTACTTGTGCAACTGGTGTAACTAGTAGGTTGGAGTTACGATGGACTTAGTCGAAAGCTACAAGAACCCTGTTGGTGTAAAATGACACTTTCAGAAACAATCATGCTCAGCAGTTTTCTGATATTTGTTCTCATGTGCTGTTTGTTGATCGTTTGTGTGTCTCAGCTTCCACGAGGACGATCACAACTGCTTCAGTTTCTGTCTCCAGTTCCTCAACAGCGTCCTGGCAGTGGAGGGGCGGCGTCCTCTAAGCAGGGAGACACTCACTCACAGCTTCATCCTGCCGAGGATGACGAGGGTCTCCAAGTACATCACGCTGTACAGACACATCGAGAGACAACAGTACTTCCTGGTGGATAGACAGGCAGAGGACAGTCAGGCAAAGGACAGACAGGAGGGCCGACAGCTAGAGGACAGACCGACTGAGGATTGATATGAATGAATGGATGTTTGTGTTGTTTTATTGTTTGTGTTTTATTGTGCATCAAGTTCAAATCTCGTATGCTTGCCTCCAGAGTGATTGTTGGGAATGCTCCCACTTACCTAAATGCTCTTGTAAGGGCGTGTTACACGGATGCTGCGTTCATCTAATGAGCGTCGCCTGGCTCTGCCGGCTGCACAATCACGGCAATCCAGGATATTCTCATTTGTAGTTCCACGGTGGTGGAACGAGCTGCCGAGAACCTCCAGAGCAGGTCTCTGTCTGGAAGAAGGACTGGAGGACCCAGCTCTTCAGAGCACCTCCTCTCCTAACTTACAGTTACTTAGCACTGCTTTCCTTCCTTTCCTTCTCCTACTGATATCTTCTCTAAATCTTTGATCTTGAATGTTCTTCAATGTTCTCCTCCCTTGTAAGTCGCTTTGGATAAAAGCATCTGCGAAATGACTAAATGTAATTTTAATCTGAATTTAAAACCTAGTGGCTTTTCTACTTGTTGGTCTGGATAATAAACCAATTTGTGATACGCAGTCTCAGGTAATCTGGATTTGGCACTTTTATTCAGTTTAATATCTGAGTCAGCAGGTGATCCAAACCAGTGTTGCCCTCAAAAACTGGAACAAAACTGAGATGGATTACCTGATCCTGAATGGAAAATATGATATTTTCCAAATGTTGATCTTTCTGATGTATTTTACACTTTTGGAACAACCGCTTCCTGAATCTGTCACACTTTCTCATTCAACTGGGTACAAACAGAAAAACTGTCCCTATAATAGAATAAATCTATAACAAAATAATGTATGTTGGTGTCGGTGTTTTGTAGATTCCTCCGGGATTCCTGAATGTCTCATTGTTGGCCTGTTTATGTTTATCCCTCCAGTATTCCGATGTTTGTGTGTTTTCCTGTTTTACACTAAAGTACATGTACATGTACACTAAAGTACATGTACATGTACACGACACAAATAAAGTTTATTGACGGAAACAAGGAATCATGAAAATGAGGAACTAGAAAAGATGCCTTCATTTCCAGTCGGTCATGTATTCCGTGACACCACATCGTCAAACAACAGAATACGTGAACCATACGTGTGCGAAATATTCGGCTAGCCGGACCGAACCGGAACCGGCGTTCTATCCCCGTTGTTAGCACACGAACATGCTAACAGACTCGTAAGATGAGACGGTAATGAGGCAAACAGGCTAATATCTAAACTAGCCAACCGTTAGCAGCACCCCTCAGTGCGTCATCACAGACCCCATCGGATCCGCTCAGACTCATTCTGACCCGGCTTCCGCTTTTCGTGCCGGGTCCAGGCAGCATGCAGGCGGAGTTCCGGGCTCCCCGGAGACGCTCACGGGTGTACGAAGAGTTCGAAGCTCCGCTGCCGGTGAGCCGCAGCCCGGAGGACAGGAGCACCTTCCGGGCGGAACTGGTCAACCAACACGTGCTGGTCAGACATCCAGACCACATCCAGAAGATCCACAACCAGGTCTGTGTTAATCCACATCCTGCAAACCAGAACCCGAGTCCACGTCTTGGTCTGACCAGTCTTTGGTGTTTCAGGGGTTTTTCGGTAAAGGCATCCTGTCCAGAGCCAGACCGAACCACAGCGTCTCTGACCAACTGGAGCGTGAGTTTACATTGAAGCAATGACATCATCATGAGTGTGGTCCGGTTCTTTCCTCTGGAATCAGCAGGTCTCTGTTTCTGTTACAGAACACAAAGGCTTGTTTCTTCCTGTCGTATCACAGTCCAGGTCAGTGACATCACATCCTGTCTGGCACGCTGATGACATCAAAGCCTGACAAAGTCATAGAACATGTCTAGAATGGGATAAAATTATCTTCCTCTGTCTTACACTGTCTCTCCTCCCTATGTCTCCTTTTCCCTTGTTTCCAATTCTGTGTCTCCTTGCCTCCCTCTGTCCTCCTCCAGGTATGACGAGTTGCTCAGGTGGGCGGGGGCAGCTCTCTCGGCTCAGGGATTGGATAAAGAAGCTGTCAGTCAAACCTTGCTGAAACTGTCTCAGCCCGTGGAGATGGAGGATGTGAGAAGGGAAGCGGGCCGAGTGGAGAACGGGCACAGGGTTCCCGAACCAGAGGGTGGAGTGTGTCCCCACACAAAGAGGCTTTGGCTGGGGTCAGAGGTCGAACCAGGGTCAGAAGTTGAGCCGGGGGCCAAGAGAAGCTGCAGGTAGAATGTTTCTCTTCACTGTCACCAGACTTTTTAAAGAATCTTTGGATTGTAACATTCTGCTGTTTTTACACAAACTAAATCTTTCCACGGATTCCGATGTAAAGAAGCAGGAAACTTTTCATGTTTAGTTGAGTGTTCAACAGCTGTGTGTCTTTGTTTCAACATAACCGAACCCTAACCCAGGTTGGACTCACCAGACCTGAAACCTGATCACTTTCATGGACCCGGTTCAGACCTGGAACCTGACCCCGGTTCAGACCTGGAACCTGACCCCGGTTCAGACCTGGAACCTGACCCCGGTTCAGACCTGGAACCTGAGTCCAATTCTGACTTTGATCTGGAGCCTTTAGTTCCAGGTCCTGGTTTTGTGCTGGTAGTCTCTGACATAGAGGTGAGTCTTCATTTGAACCTGCCTCTGCTGACAGGGAGTCGAATCCCAGTGATGTTGGGTTTTTAGCGTGTTGTTGTGTATTCAGAGCTTTGTTGTTTTGTGTTTCCAGGGTGACGAGGGGGCCCGGCAGGTCAGACGGACTCCGTTCACTTTGACAGATTACCTGCAGCTCAGTTTAGATGAGGTAAGAGCATCTTTACTGTTTCAGGCCGCAGGAGGCTACTGTTTCTTTACTTTAGCCAGACGATGCGCAAACTATCGGGCTGATTGTCACTGAACATATTGGATGGATCAGCTTTACTTACCAAATAACATCACTTCTTCACGTCAGCGTTGGTGGAGGTCAGAGCTCTTGGAGAGGGTTTCTAGTTATTATTGTTATTTTATTAGTCGTTTTCTGTCTGTCTGCACCCACAGGCCTTCTTCCTGGTCTACAGCCTAGGCTGTCTGTCTGTCTACTTGGAGCAGGTAACTGTCTGTCTGTCTGTCTGTCTGTCTGTCTGTCTGTCTGTCTGTCTGTCTGTCTGTCTGTCTGTCTGTCTGTCTGTCTGTTTTTCTAACACATGAATCTTATTAGCTGTGAAATATTTTTTCATGTCTGTTAAATTATGTCATCCACGTCCCCAACTGTGATTGGTCAGGAGCCCCTCTCAGTCATCCAGCTGTGGAGGAAGTTGCGGTCGCTGCGACCTGACTTCATCAGCTTGTACGCAGCTTATCATCACTATCGGAGCAGGGGCTGGGTCCCTAAAGGAGGGGGCGGTGCCAAATACGGCGTGGACCTCAGTAAGACAGACGTACACACACAAACGCATATTTTGGTTCAGGCTCCGCCACCTGTTGGGGAGCTACGATGTGATCAGCAGCCAGCTTACCTTGCTGACAATGTGTCAGATGTTTACAGGCGCTAACACAATCCGTTACTGGACGTTCAGCCTGTTGAACTGAAGTGAATTGTGAGATACTGATGAGTAAAGGAGTTTGTTCATCTGACAGCTGGAGAGTGACATCATCAGTGTGATCTGCAGGAGGCGGAGCCTGAAACAGCTGCACATAGTGATAAACATTCAGCCTGATCATGTGACATGTTTTGTTTCTCTTCAGTGTTGTACAGGAAAGGCCCCCCCTTCTACCACGCCAGGTGAGACACACACACACAAGAACACGCACAGTCACTCACACACACACACACACACACACACAGTCACTCACACACAACATGGCCTCATAAAAATGTCTTCACTTGCCAGTTGTCTTCAGTCTACAAAATAATATTCAGCTTGGTCTTCTCCTCCTGCAGTTATTCGGTGGCGGTCGAGCGGGTTGATGATGTGTTCAGAGGCTCAACGCTGCGTCCCTTTTCATGGCGTTCTCTGGCGGCGCTCAGCAGGATCACCGCTAACGTCTGCAAGGTAAAGATGAGCCATGACAGGTCAGGTCTTATTCTGATTTATTCATGAAGATTTACCGTGTTTGTGTTCAGTTGCCTTTGGATGTCGACATGCTGCTTTGTGTCACCAACAGGAGCTGATGCTGTGTTACATCATCTATCCAGCTGACCTATCAGAGGCTGAGCTGGACTCACCTGCGTGCCTGAGCAGACTGAAGGTTCAGGTAAACACGCAGAGAGATAGAGAGGGGGAGAGGGCGAGAGAGAGACTCCAAAAAGTATTGTATAGTAGTAATAATATTATACTACTACCATTAATAATACTACGGATCATGATGATGATAGTAACAATAAGATAGTGCCAGGAGGTGGCTGCAGTAACAGAAGACACATTAATATACATGAATGTATAGATGGAGAGGAAGAAGAGGAGAGAGGAGCTCAGTGCATCGTGGGAAGTCCTCCCGCAGTCTAGGACTATAGCAGCGTGACTGTCCGTGTTTGTCAAATATCCACCGTGTCTGCGTTTCCTCAAGTCCAGGAATCTGTTTTCTCTGCTGATTTATTGAATGTTTCATCAAAAGCGACCATAATCATTAATAAAATCTCCAATATGGGATCTTCATACGTCACATTTATCCAGAAATCAAACGGATCAAACAAAGAATTTGTCCTAAATAGACACTATCTTTATGTCCATGAATTAACTGATTTGTTCAGTTTTCCCTCCTCTGCTGTTCTGACAAAGACACAAGGTTTAAATGTTGTCTCTCTGTAGGACGTGATGGTCAGCAGGTGGGTTTCTTCCAGAGAACGTGCAGAGCAGGACGACATCTGATTCACTGATTGACTGATGGGCGTGGCCTCTGGACGGGGCGTGGCCTCTGGAAGAGGCGTGGTCTCTGAGACACTTCCTCCTTCAGAGGGACAAGATGATGTCAGGATGCTCGGCGAACTGGACTGCTGGTTCTAGTGAAGATGCAACGCTTGTGTTAACCTGAGTCTCCGAGCTCGAGCCCGTCAAGACTGTTTCTTCCAGGTTTTAAAGTCGTTACAGCTTTACATTCATGGGTCTTCAGGATTTCGTTGATGCTCCACCTCCCCCTTATGTCGTATCATTTAAAAATACGTTCAGGACAAGATTGTAATTTATGTTCATTCATATAATAAATTTTGTTTCTATGAAATTGTATAACTCAATAATACAACCAGTGATCCTCACATCCTTCTTGGATTAAAAGTTATCTCGACTGTGTGTCCTCAAGCAAGTGTTTGAAAAGCAAATATTCCTGCAGCAGGACGTTGAACGGTTTATGTTTCTACTTTTGCAGATACCTGGGATCATTTTACATAAATCAAGTCTCAACTCTGCAGTTTACTGTCGATTCAACTTCATGTTCAGTTTGACTGCAACTGGATTATATTTTGTTTTATGTACATAATAAAAAAGATTGTAGATTAATAAGAATGTATTTTCCGATTATTCAACAGGACTCCAAAACATTTAGACTTCTTTACTGTGCATGACCAGAATAATAATATATAAAATGAATTAAAAGAACATTTTAATACTTTTTGAGGTTGTTGATATCAACGCATCATCATTATTGAGTTCTGAACATGAAGTAAGGATGCTAAAGATGATTCTTATACCTGCTGCTATTTCTTTGGTTTATTTATTCATTCGTTCGTAAACTCTTCATGAATATGTCATCAATGGACATTAATATTATTATTGTGTGATTTAAACTGTAAAAGTAAATGGAAAGATAAATACAGCAAGCTCACTTGTTAGACTTATTAATTAATATACACAAATATATCTTTCTTTCATACAAATGTCATCTCTCCGTTTATATGATTATGTTCATGTTTGTTGAATAAGTTTCCTCCACTGGAGCATTTATATGACAAGTTTTTCCAAAGTGCTGAATGAAACCTCTCATCCACCCACTGACGGAGGAGGCTGCCATGCAAGGTGCTGACCAGCAGATCCCGAGTCCTTACAGGCTCGGGATCTGCTGGAGGACACATCAACACGGTCAATGAGGGTCAATGAGCACATGAACACAATGAAGTGTGGAATACAAAACAGTGTAGAAATAAAGAATACAAACTTTGGATTGTTACTTAAAACATTCAAATTATGACACAAAGCAATATTTTTAAGAGTTTGAACTCAGAGAATAAAGGTCTTTAATAGTCTGTAAATGGTATGTGGATAAAGACACAATACAGGTACAAGAAAATATTTGTCTTAAAATTGTGGAAACCAGGTGTGTATTGATGGAAAAAAAAGACAAATCAGCAAAATCTTTAGTTTATCAAATAACTAAAACGTGAGCATGTTGAACTTTTATCATGTGAGAATAATATTTGTCTTTTATCTTTTTGTGATAAGATACTGTTTGTACTGAATGATTATATATATTTATTTGTATATATATGTATATAATCTATGTGAGGTAGCAGGTGTGTTCTCACGGTAGTACGGGGGTCTCGCGATAGCAGGCCTCTGTTGGCGCCCTTACAAGTCGAAGTTGTGTGGCGCGGTTGACAGACGACCAGAGGCAGTCAACCGAACAGAGGGATATTTCCCGGTTAAAACCCACTGAGTCGCTGTGTACCCAGGTAAAACTTTTCTCCGCTCGCCGGTGACTGCAGCTAACTCGATGTCAGGCCGGTAAATCCAGGAAACACGGTGCGAAGCCCGCCGCTAGTTAGCATCATGAGCTAGCAGCTGCGTCTGCCGTCGAAGCTTCAGTCGAACCGACTGAGGTCACAGCAGCAGACCGTCTGACTCACCGGAGTAACGGGAGTTTAGTTCGGTAACTTCCGACATCGGCAGGACACAGACCGCCGTGTAACTGTTTGGCTACTGGTAACCAGAGAGCTGTAACCTGGTTCTCTGAGTAGCTTCCAGGGTAATTACTTCTCTGTTGACTCTGGAGGAGTTTTATGAATGAAACTGTGAGTAACGTTAATCACGATGAGGTTAATCACGTGATCCGGGCTGGTTAGTGTCCGGTCACTTCTGGCCGGTCGTAAAAGATCAGTCTGAGCACGCAGATCCTCTTTTCTCGAAAATTCTGCCCACCAACTTCTATCAATTTTGTCAAATATTTGCTGAATTACAGTTTAAGTCAATGATCTTAAAGTGTGTGTGTGTGTGTCCCCTGTGTGTGTGTGTAGACCTGCAGCAGTATGGCAGATGACCTGGATATTGAGGCATTGCTGGAGGCTCCGTACATGAAGGTGAGTGTCTGTCTTCCATGTTGCCGCCAAGCTCAGCCAGACTCTACTGCTCATCACACAGCCGGTAGCTGTCACCTCATCTTGTACATCCACATGTACCAAGTTTAAGTTGTGACCTTTACTTGTTTCAGCCTCCGTCCAGACAGAAACTCTGTTTCCTCGCTAACAATAGAGCCCTCAGCTTGAATACCTGTGAAAAGGCAGGCTTGGTGTTTCCGTTTGTTCTGGGGAAAACAGTCATGTCAAAACTGACGTTGTTTGCTGCCCTGTGAGGCTCTGTAGCTGTTACGGTCTGTCTCCTGCGGCGGTCTGATAAGGTTCTGGACAGGTTTTAATGGATCCTGTTAGGGAAGTCACCAGAACGATACTTCTTTGCCAAGTTGAGGCCAACATAGTGAAAGCTGTAACAGGACCAGTGTGTCAATGATAACTCACTGAAGGTACCGTAGATGTCTTAAACTGGACACAGACAACAGGAGGAGCACAAACGTGCTGCAACTCATGGAAGTGCGAGTGCAGTGTTTCCCACGGACAGGGTCCAGAGAGGGAGAACGACAGCTCGGGAGGGTGAATGATTCCCTGTGTTTACCAGATATCCTCAGTGCCATCTAATGTCTCTGTTTCTCTGTAGAGTTACACAGCTGTCTGGTCTTTTTTGGTTCTGAACTTTATTGTTCAACTGTATTGAAACTTGGCCTGGTTTTGTTGGTTAGTTGAGCTGCATCGAGACAACAATGTGCACACCTCCGTTATCTGTGTGCATTAAAGAAAAGATTAAGAGTTTTTTAATGTTCAAAGAGTAAAAATAAAATGATTTAAATCAGGAAGACGAGGTGTGAGTGAAGATGTGAACCTTCAGCCCCTGACAAGTGAAACTAGACTTGCGCTGAACTTTGTCCTCATTGTCTGTGTGGAGACTGTGAGCAGTAGAGTCAGGCTGATGACGATGATGATGATGATGATGATGATGGCATTCGTTTCCAGACTGTCATGAATAAATGCCCATCTATCTCTCTTTGTAGACTTGCCTAACGATTTCTCACCTCTACTCCCCTGAATGCCCGTGTGATCTGTCACAGACATGAAGGTAGTAAAAAGCCCCCCCATCATGCATTGCTGTACTGTGGTCTCCATGGTAACATGATTGTGGCTCCCTTAGTAATGGTAAAATCTCACCCAGTTCTGGCCAAACCCCCTGATGAAGAACAGCTGAGGGTCATGGGAAATGAATTGTCAGAGACAGAAAGGAGTGCGTGGACGGGCTGATTTATAGTCACAGGAGGATTATGGGAAGGCAACATCACGCTTGTGACTGTTAGCTCATCGGCAGTTTAGTCTGCTGGCGGCACCGTCACGCTTTTGAGCTGTGACTTAATGGAGGACCGAGACCTCAACAGAGACGCTGTGCTGAACTGTAAAACGACTGGTGGAATCAGAAGTAACTGCTTCTAACAATGTCGTTGGGAGAGAAACCAGATGATCCCGACTCACTGTGGTCTGAGTCACTTTAATAATTTCATGTTCATCCATGTAGATTATATCTGGTGCCAGACTGTGATATTCATATTTATATGATGAGCGCTGTGAGCGCAGCAGACATGATTACACTGACAGGGTCCTTCTATCATCTGTGGTTTCTTCTGATTCCACCAGGTAGAACAAACATTTCCTTTCGATTCCATCTGATCTAATCTGGAGCTGGTTTCACTAAGATACTGTAGTTCAACCGGCCAGTCTTCTTTCTGTTGTTAGAGGAGTTGAGTGGACAGTTTCACAAAAATAGTGACAAACTTCTATTTAGTGAAAAAGCTACCCGTCCCAGCTGTAGGCTAACTCAGTGCTGTGTTTCCATGGTAACAATAACGGTCACCGGCCGCAGTGAGCAAGGCCGGAAGTTTCGACGCAGGTACTCAGGTAGCCATGTTTTTCAGATTTAGAAAAGTCTAAAATCACCCAGAATTCATTGTAGATTATTCAGTTTCAGGATGTTCCAGAACAGGACAGATTTGTGTTGTATCCACTTTTTAAAGGACTTCATTCTGCTGGTTGGATCTAATGTGCACCTGAAATCCATCTTTATGAAACTGGCCCCTGGTCTGACCTCGGGATGCAGCAGGTCTGGGTGGGCGGGGCTTAGCTGTAGCAACACCTGAGCTGCAGGTGAGTTGTGACAGCTTTAGTTCTAAAGTGTGTTGCATCTTTCTGCCTCCACTGTCCAAGATGACTGAATGAAGATCCAGTTTATTTTAGCAGTAGGTTTAAAGTGTGAGGTTCCTTTAGTTTGTCAGGAAACAGACACCATGCAGGTGTGTTTCACATGTTTGAGTCTTCTAATGGCTTAATTGACAAACAGAAGGCTGGAGACAGCACACCTTGCAAATCTGAGTAAACTGGTTGTATCACCCAGCACCCAGCCTGATAGGCAGTGAGGTTTAGTGTGGAGGGTTGATCCTGGGTTCTGGTTCTGGGCTGGGTTGAGTGACTAAGACTCCTGTCTGCTTCAGGGCCCTTCAGAGGAGTCCCACCACCCAAAACCAGCACAGCATCCACAGAAGAAGAAGAGTCCAAGTTGGACTTGAGTGTCTGTCTGCTGCCGGAGCTCCAGCCGGCTGCCCGACTGACTGATCCAGACTGACCTCTGACCCCCTCACACTGAACAATCTGTTTCAATGTCACTCATTTATTTGTTTATATTCTCTCTTGCCCCGCCCTCCCTGACACCTGAATGTTGCGTCTGCCTCCTCATGCTGTTCTATGTCAACCCTGATTAGGAGGACAAGACTGGCAGCCCCGACAGCCAGGAGGAACGTTCCAAGAGGTACCGACGTCTGTCTGTCTGTCTGTCACAGGTGCAGATCTGTCCTCGGGATGTTTCAGTGAGACTTTTGCGCCGCCGTGTTTCTAGAGTAGATCAGGACGGATAAACCAATCAAGTAAAGCTGTCTCGCTACGAGACGAAACGCAGAGAAGTAATACTTCTTGACTACTGTTAGCTAAACAACTAGCTTCAGTTAGCAACAAAACAAGTAACTATTAAACCTATGCAGCTGTAGCATTTCTGTCTATATTATCTTGGTTGCACGACCACATTCTCCTTTCTTTACGGCGGTCAGGCTGGCGGTGCCGGTGAGGACTTCGTTGTTATGAAGCTCATCTGTACAAAGTTTGAGGGCCGTCGTCTTCCGTTTGGTGCTCATGGTTAATGAACAATGAGACAAAGACAAGATAGGTCATATAAAGCAAAGGGCGAGATGCTGATGTCACAGAAACAAACTCCCGGTGCAGCACTTGTCTGGTATCATGCAGCGCCCTGCCGCCGCCTTTAGGCCCAAACAGAAGCTACTTGGAAAATGACTGAAACCATTTTTAATTTAAGAAAAACTTTTTTACTTTGGTCCCTTCTTCTCTCGCGAGGGGGCAGGATCACTGACCTAAACTGTGGCCAGCCCTCTAATGAAACATGACACACAGGTACAGGGGAGGTGGACTCTGGTTTCTGATTGGCTGCTGCATGTCAAACAGGAAGAAGCGCAGCCGTGACAGAAAGCGCAGCAAGAGTCGGGACAGGAAGAGAAGCCGGAGTCGAGAGCGCAAACGCAGCCGAGACAAGCGGAGAAGTCGCAGCCGCAGCAGAGAGCATCGGCGCAGCAGGAGCCGTGAGCGGGGAGGCCGCTACAGAGACCATCACAAGTCGTGAGTTACCTGATTAAACTACCAAAATAGCATACCAACAGTTGGAAGAGTAATTGGCGGCGGGCAGAGGTGTGGACCCGACCCCGGATGTGCCGACCCGTGGCATAGTAAACTGGTTCTCACCTGTCTAGTGAGGAAGGGGCGGAGCGTGTGCGGGGCATAGAGCAGTCCGACTACATATCGTTGGGTTACATGTCCACGTACAGCAATGGCTGTACGTGAAATCTGCGCAGCTGAAGTGAACCAAATAGTTCGCAGAGTTTTACTTGTGTTCACTGAACAGGAAGTTAAGAAACGGAACA
Organism: Macroramphosus scolopax; assembly: GCA_901007825.1. Taxonomy (NCBI): domain Eukaryota; kingdom Metazoa; phylum Chordata; class Actinopteri; order Syngnathiformes; family Centriscidae; genus Macroramphosus; species Macroramphosus scolopax. The sequence goes on along the minus strand of CAAKHC010014557.1, from coordinate 541 downwards.
TGCAATATCTCTTCCTGTCTGTGTGTCCAGGCGGCGTCAGTCCAAGAGCAAGAGTCCTGTCAGGAAGGAGAAGAGTCCAATCAGGTGACAGTTTATGTGTACGAGCTGCTTTAGTAAATGTAGAACCTTGTGTACTTTGCATCTTGTATGAACTGTGTGTTTTGTGTGAATACAGGCCGCTGATGGACAACCTGACCCCAGAGGAGCGGGATGCTAGGACGGTGTTCTGCATGCAGCTGGCAGCCAGGATACGACCTCGAGACTTGGAGGATTTCTTCTCCGCTGTGGGGAAGGTAAAGTCTGACGTTCCACTGTGACTGGATGAGGTTCCAGGTTTCTTCAGTCCTGATGGGAGACGTTAACTGAATGAATGGGCCCCATTCAATCTATTTTACATGTGGAGATCTATTGTAAGAGAAGCTGCTCTGATGCAGTAGCGTTCAGTGGAGCCGCCATGTGATCTCACATTAGCTAGCTAAGCTTAGCATCAAGGTTAAGTGAGTGGTGGCTGGTTGCCGTGGTAACCTGCAGCCATCCTTCC
>CAAKHC010014556.1:0-12908 GCA_901007825.1 Macroramphosus scolopax | reverse complement strand
GGAAGGGGGAGGGGGGGTGCAGAGAAACAATCAGCTGACACGCTCACAGATCGGTGATTTAAAGCAACAATCCGCATAAAAGCAAGTTAATTGCTGGAATGAACTTTTTGAGGACGAGTTGAGGTAAATTAGAGGTTTTAGAGTTTAACCAATAATATCCGAGGGAGCTCGTGTCCCAATTATGATGATCCCGGATTCATTAGCACTTCTCTACAACTTCGTTCTGCATGAATAATAGATCTCGCCCAGAGGATGTGTTACTGTGAGACTCTCATGTCCCCGCACCACCACCAGCAGCAGGAGGAGAGACAGGCAGTCACTTACTGTCCTCGTGTGTCCTCAGGGCCCTGGGCAGGCTGCGGGGGCCGTCTCCCGGCGTGGTGAAGCACAGCGCCGACGTGTAGTACTCGGTAAACTTCTTCAGACCTGTCACGTACCCAACGTGGACGCTGTCCTGGAAGTTGGGGCGCACCGTTACCATGGCAACCTCTTCATCTCTGCCCGGCTCCCAGGCCAGCAACTTATAAACAGAAAAACAAGAGACACAGTCAGCGTGAGGAAGAGAAGCAGGCAGTCATTCGCTCTCGACTAACTCGACTAATAACGCGTCTCTCTGGGAGTCCTGAGATATTTCGTCCTGAAGAGGTTCTGACTGGGAGGCCGGATAACTTCACCGAGACGGGCTGGGAGGGGAGGAGAGAGACGAGACTCAAGAGAGGACGGAATCACAGCCCGTCATGCATGTTGATTGCAGATTATATCGTAACTACAAATAAGAGTTGAGGCCTGGTTTGACCAATTAGGTGCCCCAGTAATCACATTCAACTGCTGGTTTTGTTCCTTCCAGGGATGTAAAGAACTGATGCCAGGCGGATGATTGTCTGTCTCTCTCTCTACCTTTGTCCTGAAATGTCTCATTTGCCACTTTTCACACTCCCAATCTCCCGTTTTTTTTCTCTCTGCTGCTCAAGCGTCTCCCCGGAGAGAACATCAGGTGTTTTAAAAGTCGTATTTATACAGAGGGCCCTCCGCCCGGTTGAGCGACGTCGGCGGAGCGCCATCGAACAGACAGACAAAAAAAAATGGAGTGAAAAGGAAACATAATGACATAATTAGGTTTCAATCTGCAATACGTTGGTGTACACAGGAGAGAGAGAGAGATGGACTACACTTAAGAGCCCAGATAATGAAGACATCCATCATCGCATGCACACGGCTTCACAATCAGCCGTATGAAAAATGAACGGGCAGATAAAGAGAACGACCTCGGACAGACAAATCATGGAAACACAGTCCGTCGTTCAAATATCTTTTTGTCCCGCGTCCTCGTTCTCGCCGCACAGAATGTGACGATACAAGCTCAGCGCCGACAGGTCTGTCAACGAACGTGACGGCTGGTATCTGACCTTGTAGCCCTGGTTGATGCCGTTGATGAACTGAGGGTTAGGGGCCGTCCACGTGAAGCGGATGGTCGTCGAGTTCACCGACTCGGCCTGCACGTTGCCGGGGGCGATGGTTGGTACTGGAGGAGAGGAAGATGAAGAAGGAGGGAAAAAAAAGGAGTTATGAAAGACGGAAAAAACAGAACAGAGTTCCCCTTTCAGGTGACGGCTGGACGGCTGCCTGCATCTATTCTGATGTGGGTATCGACCGCTGCTGCACAGGTCAGCGCGGATACCGTCATCACTCTCTTTCTGATGACACTCAGAGCTAATACCACGGCTCTGTGGGTTTTTGTTTGTGACTGTGTGAGCTGTTGATGGATGTGAGGGGGGGGGATGTCACAGCTTTGTGTGGTCCTTACAAAAGGACATGCTAATGCAGGTGTGAGCATCCAGTTTCAGCTAAGTAGTATTTCTGTTTGCAGGCCTGTTCGTAATTGCTTGCAGACTCGCTGACTAATAACACATTCAGTGTGCTCACCTCCCTGCAGAGTCCACTCGGTGACCTTGTGGCTGAAAGTGCCCAAGCCTGCGACGTTGTAAGCAGCCACCTCGATCTCATAGTTGGTCCAGATGATGAGGTCCTCCAGCAGCAGGTTGGTCACATCCGGACTGGAAATATTCTTGATTTGGTAGTCGACAGGCAGCCCGGTGAGACGGTACCTGGCACACACACACACACAGAAACACACATCCGACTCTAACAATGCTGATTATTTGAATCCCCTTGTGGTGGAGGGAACGTTGTCTCACTTGCAGTACATTCAGCTCCCTGCTAGGGGGCGACAGAGCACCAGCAAACAGTCAATTATAAACCCCCGACAGCCCAGACTGTGCAGAAGAGTCAGTGTAGTAAATAGAAGCTTCAAACTAATTGCATGTTTGCAGTATTTGCAGACAGGCGTATTACTGACTCTCAAAGCCGTCATCACAGTCCGGCTTCTCTTCAGAATATTAATTGACTTTGAATAAGAAATAGGCATGTGTCAGTGGAGCGGGGTGGACGAGCCGGGGGATGTTACCGGATGGTGTAGCCCCTGAGGATGCCGTTCTGGTGGCTCTCCGGCGGAGGCTGCCACTGGATCATGATGGACTGGTTGGTGCGGCCGCTGGCGATGACATTCTGGGGAGCAGCGCTGGGAGGCTCCTCAGGGAGGGAGACACTGCAGAGCACACACAGAGTTAGGATTACAATACTAGGAAGGTGTTAATAATCCCGCACGCTTCTGCCTGAATCCTGTGCGTATGTGAAGCTCCCGCCCTTAATACCACATCTTCCTGGACATCCGTCTGCTTTAACACAATCTATCCACCCTAACAAACACTCTCGGTGCCTGGGGAGGAGATGAGAGATGCGAGAGAGATCAGTGATTTAGTACAAATGGCGCCAGAGGCCTTTCGGCACCAGCCGCCCCCCCCTCCGTCACTCCTTTGGTTCGGGAGCTGGCACCGACAGGCGGTACGACAGACCGGGCGGAGGGAGAGGTGAGACAAAAGGGGGGGAAAGGGGGAGTCGTCTGAACCTCCAACCTTTGAGAGTGTGAGAGCAGGCGGGCGTGTGTCGATGTGTGCGCTCACATGTGATCATGTTGGTGTGTGTGTGTGTGTGTGTGTGTGTGTGTGTGTGCGGCGGCTCCGGGAGGCTTACAGGCTCCCCATCCCTCTTCACTGACTCTTGACAGAAGGGATCAGTCAAACTGGTTGTCTAGGAAACAGATTTCACGAGCACTACGCGCCGCTTCATAACAATAACTGTCACAGTCCGTCTGGACTTTGTTGTGGATCAGTGCGTCTCGTCTGTGTTGTCTCACTTCCTGCACTCCAAGTTTCCCTCCTCTGTTAATGTCTTTGTTTTGCAGGCGGTGGTTCAGGCCGTGCACAAGGCAGCCAGAACCTCGTCTGAGTGCGTCTTAAGTTCCATTTTTTTGTGGGTTTTCTTGGATTATAAAGATCAAGCGAGCAGCAGGGTGCCACCAAATATTCGAGTGATGTATAGCTTGAGGGATATTCAATAGATGTTGCATGGTGTTGCAGGACGTTAGATTGATCTGCGTGTCTGAGGCTCACCGGTCTGTCTCCTTGCTGAACTGCCCCTTCCCCACATCGTTGACGGCACACAGTCTGAACTGATAGGAGCGCGCCGGGATCAGACCGTTGACCATCACCGCCGTGGACTCCGGCTCGATGTTGGCCAGCAGGATGGCCCAGGGGGCGTCTGCAACGAGAAGGGGAACGCTGAGAGCCCGGCACAGGACTTCACATGCATTAAGACCCGCAGTACATATTCATCCTGAGATGACTGACGTCCTTAATTAGCCGTATCGATCGACATCTGAAAGTCTTTTTCAAGTTTCTTGCTGTATTTTTTTGTTTTTTTTTTCTCGCACTTTTGGGTTGAAAACACCGATAACTTGAACTCCAATCAAGCTACATTTAACTTGCTGCAGTGTTGATCCCGAGAGGAACTCATTAGAAAATAACGTACAGATCTTAAAAGTCGTGCAGGCTGATAAGGAACGGAGCGGAGGAGCAGAGCGAATTAAGTCAGGTGATTAAGTGGGAACAGGAGAGATGCAGTAACATATACACAAAAAAAAAAAGGCAATAAAAGCAATGGAAGAAAAATGATGCAGAGCGTGCGCGGAATACGGACACGGACGAGGAGTCGATTAATTATCGATCTGGAGCTAGTTAGCAGCGGAACGTCTTGTGCTCAGCTTCGTTCGTAGTCTCTCAGTATTTTGAGGCTACAGGCGGAGTGGATGGAACTTACTGTTCTCGGAAACCTCCAGGATGTAGCGGATGAGGGGACTGTTGCCATCGAAAGCTTTGGCCCAGGCCAGGTCGATGGCTCTCTTCTCGGACGTGCTGAGCCCGGCCGTGGGGTTCTCCGGGGCGTGGGGCAGCTGCCTGCAGGGGGACACGCACACGCAACGTTTAGATGGATAAATAAATCAAGAACCTCTCTTGTGTGAAGCGAAGCCGGATGAGACAGGTGATGACACGTGCGATCGTTCCTTGTCGAGACGGGCGCCACCGAAATCGCGATGGATGTCGTTTGAGGGAAACAGATAGGAAGACAATGACACGAGCAAACGAGGCCGAGCCTGCGGATCATTGATTCGCTCAGCCAGAGATGCAGATAGATAAACCATATAGCGATGAACGGAGTCAAGCGGCAGCCAGCCAACCGGGCTGTGAATAGGAGGACAAAGACAGGCAATCAGTCAGTCAGTCGGCTTGGCAAACAGAAAGTTACACGTCTCATTCGTATTCATTTTACACTCGCTGGGTGCCAGAGTAGAAACGGGAGCGGGCGAAGTTTGGGAGGAGGGGAAAGGGGAGATTTGAGATGACAAAAAAACAATATAGCGGTGTTTTTGTATGAGCATGTGTGCAATGTCTCAGATAGGGAACGGAGGAGCGGGTCCCCCGGGGCTGTAAATGTGTCGGGTGAGAATGAGGACAAGGTAGAAGGTGAGGAAGAGCAGGCGCCATTTATGTGGAAATGAGTCAGAGGTGTCGATAGGAAAAGGCAGCGGAAGGCTGGCGCACGTGTGTGTGTGTGTGTGTGTGTGTGTCGGAGAACATGTTCCATCATGCGTCGTCTCCTGTTTTGAGAGAAAACAGATGAGGGAGAGGAGGAGGGCGCACCTGACGCGGAGGTGAGCACTGCGGGAGTCGTTGCCGCCGACAGAGGTGACCCTGCAGGTGTAGGTGCCGATGTCGCCCGACCAGGTTTGGGAGATGTGGAGGGTCCCGTCGGCTTCCAGCCGCATGCGGGGGGTGGACTGGACGTTGAAGGCCGAGCCCTCCTTCTCCCAGACATGTCTGAAACACAGAACAAACAGTCAGTCCCATGTACCTCCCCGGAGTACCAAGGACACCCTGAATCTGTAGTACTTAGTATCACTCCGAGTATCTCGGTGGCTATGTGCACTGCATGTTAGAAGCCCATTCAGACATTAATAGCTTCATGAACAAGCCCCTTCAAAAATACATTTAGAGAACCGTCCTGCATTATTAAGCTACCACCTGCTGGATTGTGAGCTGTGATGTGCACGTGTCCGTCAGCTCGCCGCCGCGCGTTAACTCGTCCTGACAGTCAAGCGACGACTAAACCGACGTTTTGCATTGTTACATTCCATTACGATCCAGGAACAATTGCGCTACTAGAGGGGGCATTTCCCTTTTTTTTTTTTTTTCTTTCTTCTTCTGTCTCTTCAAACTTGTCATCGGGAGCCGCGCCGGCACGCACATCAAAGTGACTGACGGCCGCGTATCAAACGTCGGGATTCAGACTCATTAAAACTGCACGGCTCAAACGTTGCCTCAGACGTGGTCTCCTGCTCGTGAGTGATGGATTGTGACTGTTGGCCACGAGCGCGGAGTTCAGTCGAACGGCGGTTGTGAGGGGGCGACGTTTTTTTTTTTTTTTTTTTTTGCAGATGAAAGCTGCAGGTGTGACTTTCTTTGCAGGGACACACAAACACACAAACATGAGACACATGTTAAACACGTGTTGGTGGAACGTGCAGAAACTTCCTAAGATGATGTTACATCGCTCGTGTATTGAAGAAGAATGTTTACTGAGGTAATTACTCAGGTGAGCAGGAGGTTAATTATGTTGTGAACTTTAATACAATCAAACTTCTTTTTGCAACCGGTGCAGTCGCCGCCTGCTGGCCATTCGACAGAATGCAGGTTTAATAGGACAACTTGTGCTAACTACCGATCCCCAACACTGTCGTGTCTTGTAATAAAACCTGTTGCATGAAGGAGATGCAGCTCTACTCCAATCTCTCTCCAGAGCTGCTTCTTACAATAGAGGCGGACGCCCCAATCGTCTTGTAATATGTCGCCCCCTCTTGGTTTGGAGTGTGAAGCACCAGCTTGCACAGACGTGCTTCAAATTGCAATTAATTGAATTTGAATTTCCCTCGGGATAAATAAAGTATCTACCTACCTGCCTAATGTGCTCACACATTGGCTTTGCTTTCCCACCTGGAAGCGTCTCCCGTCGTTTTATACAGTCCATGTTTTAAAACACAGCAGCTCTGGAAGGTCGCTTTAGAAATGAGTTTTCGTCAACATACCTGACAGTTACACTGGAGTCATGCGTGACTCCGCAGGTGAAGATGGCCTTCGTTCCTTTGATAACACTCTGGTCCTGTGGGGGTGTTGTGATTCGGGTGCGAGCTGTGGAGAATAAAAAAGGATGACGGAAAAGCAGGACGAGGAGGGAGAACACGGAACAGAACATGTTATTTTTTTTTGAGGAGAATAACACGAGCGAAGAATTGCAAGATGACCTCTGCTTCCCAGATACGCCTCTCAACAGAGCTCCACCATTGTTGAGTTTCCTGTTGTGCCACAGCAGTAGGTACGACTGTGAGAATTACTTTGACATTTACAACACATGGCGTCAGGCCGGCATGTTTCTAAAAAGGACGCTCAAGGCCTCCTCCAGCCAACCACAGACACTTACCCCAGACCACAAGGTCAGCGGCCGCCTCGTCGATGCCCCTGGAGTTACTGGCCATGCAAGTGTAGGTCCCGGCGTCGGAGATGTGGGAGGGGGAGATGAGCAGGCTGCCCGACTCCAGCAGGGTGAACCGAGGCAGCTGGACGGAACCGCTGGCCAACACTCGCTCGCCTTTTTATGACACACGAGCATAGAGAACAAATATGAGACGGGGAGGACGGAGGGAGAAGAAATGAGGCATGCAGGGACAGAACAGGAAGAGGAAGGTGGAATCAAGAGGAGACACAAGGACAGTGCTTCTCTCATCTGTTGGTGTAATGCAAAACATAAATCCTGGTGAATCCAATCAGGCTCTACGGTGTGTAATAGATTAAACACACCATCATCTCTTTATGTGTGTGTGTGTGTGTGTGTGCATGAGACCTTTCTGCCAGGTGATAGCCGGCCTCGGCGCCCCAGAGGTCTCGCAGTGCAGGATGACTGACATGCCGTCGATCACGGTGCTGTCGGAGGGTCCGGCTGTGATATTTGGAGCAATGCCTGAGGGGAGACAAACACACACACACACACACACACATTGAATGAAGACAGCACTCGGCACAATAGAAGGTAAGAGGGTTAGTGAGGTGAGAGAATAACAGTCTCTGGCAAAATCCCACTTCAGATGTATCTCTTTCAAGCGCCCGCCCGCCCGCTGCATCGCGGCGTTTAGTCGGCGGTTTGTGCCGCTTATTCTTTAGGAAGTGACACAGCTTTCACCTCGGTGTAACAACCGGTCTACGTTTCTTTTCTTTTTTTGTAACCACATAGATACAGAGAAAGAGGAAGGAGGAGAATGACAGAGAGGGAGAGGCAGACAGCCAGACAGGAGAAGGGAGGCAATATGTAGATAAGTAAAATCCCCTATTTGTGAAATGCAATAAATCAAAAGCTTTATGGGATGACAGAAAAAACGGGATCCGTCCCGGGAGAGAACGGGAGTTTGTCACAGGAGCAGCGTTGATCTGAGGACACGGGGAGTGAGGGAGAAGTGGGGGTTGGATATGTTGAGAAACAGGTAAGATGGAGATCAGACGGGAGGAGAGAGAAGACAGTGGAGATAAAGAGAGAGCGATAGCGGAGGGAGGGCGGCGAGGCGAGAGGGAGTATCACGGATGGCGATAAGGTGGCGCGGAGCGACGGCGGGCGCGAGCGGAGACAAACTGAGGAAAATTAGATGTCAGAAAAGTTGGCCAACAGATGCACGGTAAGACGAAAATTACCCAATGATTTTCAAATCCCCGCAGTGACACCTGCTCAGAGAGAAACACACTCCCGAAAATCCAAAGTCATTCAGGAGGTGACATCATTTAAGAGACAGGCCGTACGTCCCCCCCCCCCCCCCAGACATGTCATGGCAATTGCAGCATGAAATCATGAGTGATTAGCTTCTTTTGCAATGCTGTCACCTGACAAAAGCCCCCGGAATTACCATGCTACCGTCACACAGCCCCCGACAGACAATCACACACACTTCTCTCTGTTAGAGCAACACAGGAAACAAACAGGAAATAATGAAAGGATGCCAGCAGCAGCAGGATTCATCCTCCGGGGACCAAGATGGTCCGATCCAGAGCTATTCTGCAGTTGTTGATTGAACAAAGGGCCGAATGACACCGACCAACCTACAACACCATTAACATGGCTTGAAATCTGTTGGTTTTTCTCTTGAACTTTGCCCCTGTGTTAACCTCCGTGACATCAGTGAAGCTCTGTAATGTCGTGAAGAGCTGATCGAGCACTCACTTGTAACAGCCAGGTACGTGTTGGTCTGGACTTCTCCCGCCGCGTTCCTGGCGAAGCACTGGAACATGCCGGTGTCGTCGGGCAGGAGGCCGTTGACCTGCAGGCTGCCTCCCACCAGCACCCTGTACCTGGGCGTCTTCACCGGGTCGATGGGCATCGCGTCCTTGTACCACACGATGTCTGGCTGGGGCACTCCTGCAGAGGGTGGGTGAGAGGATATACTCACATCACCGTACAGTCACATCAATATATATATACAGTATATATGCAGCACACACACACACCTCGTGCTTGACAGGGGATGTCCACCACCTTCTCCATCTCGGCCGTGATGTGTTTCTCCGGTTCTTTTATAAACTGTGGCGGCTCTGAGAGGAGAGTGACAAGGACAGACGGGAGGATAAATAAACAGGATGATGTAACTGCAGACCTGCAGCTGTAATCACCAGCCAGGTGACAAGAGACGAGCAGCTTCTTAGAAAAAAAAAACGTTTTCATGTCCCGGTCCCCCAAGTGGACTCCCAATAAGCTCAGAACATCCACTAGAAATGATTTCGCTCTATATTTTTTATATCTAGAACCCTCAATCGATAAATAATGAAAAAATAATTTTGGGGATATTTTTTTTTGATCAGCTGTATTTTTGATAATTAAAATCATTTATAAAATTCTAAATGGTTTTTATAGATATGAATTAAATATAAAATCATTTAACTATTAAAAATTATATAATTAAGTCTCCCTGGGAGACCCTCAAGGACCCCACTGGGAGACCCTCAAGGATGTCTAGGGGACCCCGGACCACACTTTTGGAACCCCTTTCCTTAGAAGAACTGCAGTTATTGACGACACCAGAAGCTAAAAGCGATGAGCATTAGCTACTTAGCTGCTGTAGGATGTGTATATACTGTACTTCACCATGTACAGCGTAGCTGGAAATAATGACATCGGTAGTTTGAATAAAATAAATTAGCATTTAGTCTTCAGACATGTATCCTGCAAACTCACAGGGAAAAAGGAAAGGCTTAGTCGGCGGTATCGCGGGGGGAAAAGTTCCCCCCGCACCTTGTGCTTTGAATCACATCACAGACCTTGGAAACATCAAAGTGTTTCAGTGCGGCGGGATGGAAGTGACTCGAGCTATTAAACGGTTTCTTCAGGCCAGCCATTAGCTTCCTGCCTTTTAACTACGTAACACTTTCAGCTCGCAGCCTCACAACTTCACAGCTCTGCCGCGTTCATTTCATAATGATATTTATGGGAACCGTTTTCCTCCCACACATATATCGTCTTGTGTATGTTGCAGATTTTTTTCCCATTCATGCCATGCTTATGTAGAAGTATATTTAGCACGTCAAGTCTCAGCGGTAGAGTCTTGATATAGTGAACAATAAAAAAAAGGACTGGAAAGAGTTCAGAAAACATCATCTTCTAAGGAAAATGTGTCCCAACATCCTGAAATATCAAAACAAACATGGAAGAAATAAATGATGAACCTAAGTTGACTTAGCAGGCGCAAAGAAACTCTTAAAGAAACTCAGGCTTTCCCTCTAAGAGGATTTGGATTTGGAGCCAACTTCCTTAATATCTGCACTTCCCTGTGTGTATTATTTGTCCTTAGGGACCATTTTTAATGCTACTAGTATTTCAATGTAGTGTCTGATTGCACCTGCGGCACACACGTGTGGAACCAAAGTGATAATGACAACTACTGAAATTCACTTGGGACAGCATGAACCTCCGCCAAATTCAATGTAAAAAAATACACATTTTAGCTATGTTTAACAGAACAGCCTCAAAATTTAATGGCTTCTTCCTGGACCCATGATACACCCCTCCAGCAATTTTGGTGAAAATCGGCTGGTTAGTTTTTGTATTATCCTGTGAAAAACATACAAACAAAACAGAACAAAGCCCCCTGGCGGAGGAATTCTTACCCAGTACGTGCAGATAAGCTCCAGCGCTGACTGAGGGCACGCTGCTGCTGCGGAGGATGGCCTCACACTCGTAGTGGCCGGCGTCGCTCACCACGGGGCTGAGGATGGTCAGCCTGCGGTTGAAGTCGCTCAGACCGCTGGTCACCAGCACGCCGTTCTTACGCCAGGAGATACTCAGCTTGATCAGAGGTCTACGCGGGGAAACAAGTGAAGCAGCAGACGTGTTGTAACACCGCCATGTGTGACACACATCTATTTAATTTTGTGACAACTTAAAGCTACATGATGTAGCTTTTGCTGAGCAACAGCGGCCTCTGCTGGCACACGTGGGAATAGCAGGAGGCTGACATACATATAATCATATTGATATGTCCGCTAGGAAAATACCTGCAACATTCTTTAAACTGATGGTGATGCAAGACTTGGACAGAGAGGAACAGAAACATGTTTTGAAATGATTTCTGCTTCTACTGGGATGTCTGCAGGGTTGATCTTTGTACTGTGACCGTCACGCCAGCCGTGGCAGGTCAGTGGCGATTTCGGTCGCTCGCGGCTAACGATTCTATGACTGAAAGATGAGTCAACAGGTCTTCTTTGCAACCTCTCCTTCATTCTTCTCACCTCTGCTAACATGTTCATAGAATTCTGGGCTGGTTTATCTAGGTGTCACTCGGGTTCGCCCATGTCCATGAAAGAGACACCGTTGATTTTACTGCTGTGGATTGAAACCGATCGAGCGCCCTCTAAGTGAAAGGACGTTTACCTTGCGTTGGCCACACACTCCATCGTGACCTCTGATGTGCCCGAGACCACGCTGGTGTTCCTCGGAGGAATGATGATAGTCGGGGCGATGGGGTCCGCCGGACCTCCAACATCTAGACACAAAGACAGACAAGGTTAAGCAGAGGACGACGGCGGAGACGGAGCGCGGCGAGTCCGCCGGCTGATAAAGCGGCGTCCTCTGCACACCGACGTCCCTTACAGTATGTTTCATTTCCACCCAGTGCACTTCGTGGGCGGGCGCTGACGTGAGATATTGGAAGAGACCAGTGCACACACTGTATCTGAGTTCTTACGGGGAGATGGGCTCAATAGGATGAGACAGTGCACTGACTGTGTATAATAAGATGTCTGCTGCAGAACCAGAAATGGAAAAATACTGACTGACTGACCAACGCGACGCTGAAGGGGTGAATAGACCGCCGTCTGGGAGCGCACACGCATCTCCCGCGATGTGTGTGTGTTGTCAGCATCAAAGCCCGACAGCCTATGGCACTGAGAACACACGGCGTGTGTGTGTGTGTGTGTGTGTGTGCGCTTCTTGAGATGTGTCATGTCTGTGATAAACTCACACTGATCCGTCAATCCCATCATGCCCTGGGAGCCTGCTCGTGGCGGAACATGTCAGACGTAGCTTCAGGAGCTGTCATGACTCAATTTCACCAAATCTCGGGGTCATTGGGTGCTCACACACACACACGCACACATGAACCCACAAAATGCACAAAACAAGGGAAAGATTTGACTTTAAGTAAGCAGACGAGCGGCGCTCGCTTACACACAGTGGGTGGAGTCGGGGTGCAGCTTAGCTTAGCGTCTGCAGCTTTGTGTGTGTGTGTGTCAGGCTAAATGAGTGCTAACCGTTTTGTAAATGAAGTTTGCAGAACTTCATCTCGTATGGAAGCTGCAAACATGAGCAACACTGTTTGTCCTTCAGTCTCGCCGAGCGTTCGGGCGAGCGCCGCCACAGCCAGGAGGGGCTCATGGGAAAAGGGACGGTGTCAGAGGTGTCGCTGCAGGAACAGCTGCTGCAGCAGATACTGACAGATACGCACGCACGTACGGTAAGCAGTCGCTCGGGCACACGCGGCCGTCCCATCTGTGTGTGTGTGTTAGTATTACTCCGCCACTGTTCCCCCAAATGTGCCACAGGCTATTTCTACTCCCTTTGCATTGTCAACTGTAATATCCAACCCTCCTCACTCACGTCGGCGCTGAACTCCAGTCTACCATGTCATGAGATGCTGTCGGTTAGCTTCCTCTTATATTTCACTCTGCTGAGCTGAAGCCAACAGAATTGGTTTGATTTGTGTGTGTCTTTTTTTTTTTGTTTTTGTTTTTTTTTTTCACGAGAGCTAAGGATGCTGGCGGATCTTAAGAACTACTTGGCAGGAGAACAGACTGTCTGTGCGCCCGTCCCTGTGGCTTACCCTTCCTGTGTTTGTGTGTGTGTTTGTGTGTGTGTGTGTGTGTGTGTGG
>CAAKHC010014554.1:0-23480 GCA_901007825.1 Macroramphosus scolopax | reverse complement strand
TGTGTATGTGACATCATTTTTGGAAGCTTGTTCCTCTCTTAAATGCTGCAGTAATGATTCTGTCTGACTCCACTGACAAACAATTGGAGGGATTGACCCACAGTGAAACTGTACTCATTTATACGGCATAATTCTTTAACATTTTGGGCTTCTGGAGGGTTTGAAGTCTGTCTAGTCATGAGGCTGAGTCACACATCGCTGCTAATGACGTCAAGTTATACGTCTTTGAATCATATCATGTTGTCAAGTCGAGTCTGGAGCCGTCAAGTTTGTAAGTTGAGTCTGATTCCAGACCAATAAATACATTTTTAATATTCTAATCTTAGAGATGTTTTATTCCCACGTACATAAGACGGAGCAGATCTTCAATGATCACTCAGCACTAAGTTTGTGTTGGACTCCAGTTTGATCGCTGCTCTCTCTGGCGTTTGCAAGCTGCTCTCAGTAATTAGTGTTTCTCCATCCTGATGTGTCCAGTTCACTGGGCTGTGCATGCAGCTCCCACACAGCCAATTGTCAACTCAGGTGGGCTTCCCCCGAAGCTCTTTGACCCCTCTCAACATGAGCAGGCAGGAACTACATTAGCCACAGTGATATGAACATTGATTAGACGAGAGAATTGGAAATCTCTCCGTCTGCATCAGGCTGCAACCATCCGCTATGTATGTGTTTGTTTTGTTTTCCTCTCCATATTTACGTGTGCACGGGTATCTATCATGCTCACAAAACATACTTCGCACTAGTAAGTAGCAATATATGCAGTCGTCTGCCTGATTGAGCTGTGTTATGTAACTCGGAGCCCCGGGGTGGACATAGTTTAGTTTGACTTGACTTGGCAATGACTTTCAAACAGCGCTGAAGGAGCAGGAGCCCGACGTAACACAAGTAGGTTGTAAATAGCCCCAAGGCGATTCGCACAATTACAGTCAACATGCTGCTTTGTTGCATCCCTCCCCTCCGCCTGCATCGGCATGCGGGGAATCAAAAAATGGATCCGTTATCTGTTCTAAATTATCCGTGTCGCTAAATCATTGTGTTTTATTTGGGAGCACGTATGGACCCGAGGCCTTGTGGCTGTCGCTCTGCTTCACTCTGACACCTCGTGCGCAGGCAACGAGCGAATGAAACATCCGGCGTAAATCTCATCAGGAGAAGAGTCTGAGAATTGGCAGCGATGGTGATGTCTGGTTGCACGTTGAAGAAAAGGAGGGGAGTAAAACAAAGGTGAACGTGCTGCGTTCTCATGACTTCAGATGTCTGTAGAGCTCTCGGTTTATCCCTCAGGGAACGACTTGTCTTCCACCGTTTTGATCATTTCAATGGTTCTCTCCCGCTTGCTAAGGAGTCCAAAAGGACGACAGAGCAGCAGGACGCCTCCTGCATCAATACCCCCCCCAACCACCACCAGGTCTAATCTCAAACCTGAGCAAATGTTGACAAAATAACAGAAAACACCTGCAAAGGGAGCAGCATTCAAAACAGATTCATGCCTCATTTAGATGCTGTCACAGCCTGAAAATCCTTGTTTGAAGGATGAAGGAGGTCGAAACCCGCTTTCGCACACTGAGATTCAAAACTCCCCGTAAAGTTCCATGGATGTGCAGATCCTTTCATCTCTCAGGGGTGCAGATTTAACGCTCCTCACACCAGGTTTCGGTTCTTTGTGAAGAGGCGTAAGGTAAGAGTAGTGTCTGAAAGGCCGCCCTGCAGTACGCTCATGCTTTGTCTATTGAGCGAGCGGCTGAGTTCACGTCCTCTGACTCATTTGACGCTGTGCAAAAGAAGCTCTTCAATACTTTCCTTCACAGAGTTTGTGTAGGATCGTGGTTCCTCTTCGCTAATGCACTTTGACCCCTTGGGGGACCTGCTGCAATCACGTCTGGTTCCCTTGCAAACATCGGGTCTATTTACACAGCCAATCGGCAATCAACATAATATGAGTCATCTTTGCATCTGGAATTGTGATTTCTGCTCCCTCAAGTTTAAAGGTCAGCTCTCTTGCCACGCTTCAATTCTCTGTCCGCCACCTCTAAATGGACAAGATTTGCTTTTAAGTGCAAATTAGAGCGACAGATGGTCGAATTACGCTCAGACATGGCAACAAAATGTTAATAATTACTCACCAAACTGAGCGAAAAAGCGATCAACTTACACACTGATTGTACAAGATCGGTTAAATACATTTAAGCACAAATGATGTTTAACTTTGAGATCAAATGGTAGAAAACAGGGGTTGTTGGAGCTT
The DNA here is from genome assembly GCA_901007825.1 of Macroramphosus scolopax. Lineage (NCBI taxonomy): Eukaryota > Metazoa > Chordata > Actinopteri > Syngnathiformes > Centriscidae > Macroramphosus > Macroramphosus scolopax. Next base: position 21,235 of record CAAKHC010014554.1, on the reverse strand, counting down.
TCATTCTCAACATGACACGCCTGGTGAGATTCTTCTAAATGTTTTCAAACTCTAAGGCGTCGGGGGGGAAAAAGCTGGGATTACATTTACATATCAAAGCAGGCATACCGATGCTTGAGGGTCCCTGCATAGATGTATGTGATCCATATTATTTATAGCTCAGGATCATCCCCCGGGACACCGGTGGTGTTCGGTGTCTGTCATGCAACAAGAGGAGGACAGCTAGGTGAATGTAGCTCGCAATTAGTGGCTGTTGCATCATGTCAGGCGAAAGGGTTACGCGATGCGTGACCAACATGTAATCGCAGCATCGATCTCAGACAACTTTGTGTGGAACAAAGACTCAGATAGTTATCGCAGGCAGGGGAAGGGTCATCGCAGGGATTGTTCAGCGTGTCAGTGACACAATCCGACACTTGTTAGCGATACGTGACAGTGCACCTGAGGATGAGTGGAACAAGGTGACTTCTGCCCCCTTTTGATTTTGAGCACCGCTCCTCTGACTCATTTAACAACTAATCCAGGAGGAGTCGCTCCTGTTTAATGGTGCAGAAACTACGTCACCATTCCCCTGGTGTGTATCGTGGAATCACAGGCTCTTCAGGTTGCGGGTGCTCTGCACTGAATACACCCTAAAGGGGGATACATGCAAACACTGCAGCAGCAGATGCATATTGACATCAAGTGCATGACAAGGACAGACCTTTGCCTGAAGCTGCCTAATAGATTGTTATGTCAGTGCAGAATTAGAGAGATAGATGTGGCGAAAGGCAACAGCTAATAAGCCTACATTTTCAAAATAGCTGGGATAAAGTAAAAAGGATGTTAAATAAATGATGTTTGCTTTAAAAAAAAGAGGACAAAAACAAGTTTAAGTTGATGATCTGAATTTACATCCTGACTGCATCTTAAGTATTTTTCATTTTCTGTTACCACAAATGAGTTTATGAAGTTCAATCGAGATATAAAAGTTACAAATGACTCCACAAATCCTTCTTGAAATGTCATCGGTGCATGACACGCAATCCGCAGAACTTCAGCGTCGACAGTGCGTCTCTGAAAAAGGCCAATTTGTCACTTGTCAGAACGCATATTCAGTTTGAAGCTATTCCTTCTCTGTGTCATTATTTTTCTTACACTGCCCATGGTCCACGGCCATCAAATCGGTTAGCGTCAGGCTGAGAAGCACTTAGTGGCTGAAAGCCCTCTTGTCTTCAATAAAACATGTGAGGGGAACATTACCAGGGCGGCCGGCTTCCTATTTATCAACCTCATTAGATGAAATCGCTATAACAATATACATCGACATTATTTCAAGTCCTGCTCAACGGTTGTCTTGACTTCATTATATTATTGTTATTATATTCAAAATAAACATGCTTATTCAAGATAATAATGTCATTGATCAGAGTCTGCATCCTTCCTGTGGTGAGCAGCTCCCAGAGGAATCGGTGGCTGTCTGCATTCATTAAGCTCAGTATCAGTCTAATTATGCGCCAATGTGCACCTGCAGACCAATTAACGGGGGATCAATAAGGGCCCTGGATGCCCCTCACGTAAGGGCCCGGTGCTAAGCCCCCTCATTATTGGAGCTGCACCGAGGCTTCAAAGAGGATTTCTCAGGCTCTTCCTAGGGGGGTGAATGTTCGGCAATAAGTGTGCAGGTTTGGCCTCTCTCTCTCTCTCTCTCTCTCTCTCTCTCTCTCTCTCTCTCTCTCTCTCTCTCTCTCTCTCTCTCTCTCTCTCTCTCTCTCTCTCTCTCTATTTAAAGACACTTCACAAGCCCAGTGGACCTTTATTATTATTATTATGAGGTGAGAGACTGGAGGAATGTGACAGCACAAATCCAATCACAGTGCCTCTCCGTATAGATTAGGCAGTGCAAACCTGGTTCTAATCATTTAAAGTTTGGAGAGATTTCTCACTGTTTGCAGAGAGTTAACTGACCACTTTAATGTCTTCCATCGTAAATAGGATGCTTGAGCTAGCAGCTTTAGCGTGGCTAAATATAAAGAGCAGGTATGCAGCCTTAACCTGTCCAAGTATAACAACATTAATACATTTTAATTGCATGGAAATGAGGAGAAAACACAAGACGTCCTTAAACCTGTCTGACTATTGATGTAAACATTAAAATACAGCACAGCTCCTGATAGATGAGAGGTGAAAGGATGTGTTACTTGTAGTTTCGTCATTTTTTCACAAAGTTGTCGGGCAAAAAAAAAAAGAAGGTTTTTTGGGTCTACCCGATGATGTCACCGTGATAAGCCCACACAGAGCAGCTGAATCTAACTGAGGGACGACCTCAGGAAGTTGCCATGACACCAGGCACAAACCAGCTCCGTCTGCTTTCCAACATCCAGCATGGAGCCACTGCGGCACACGAACATGCTGGTGCCCCCTCACACACACACACACACACACACACACACGAACACACACACACACACACGTGGGAGATGGGCTTGGAATGATATCTCAAGGACTCTCCCCTCCACGCTGGGCTGGTTCTAGGAAGCAGGCCAGGTTTACTGGAGCAGCTGGATGGTTCCACCCGCCGGACTGAGAGGATGCGTACTTTCGGCAGACTTTCCTTTTGCACTCAGTGTGACCTGGCTCGTGCGAGAGGGGTAATACTCATCGTCTTAGCAGGAAGTCTAAACACAGAATTAGCTTTTGCCCTTTGCTTTGCGTATTAACTTGTTTGCAAGGCAGACGAGTGATGCAGCATAGTGAGCCCTTGCTGACGTCCCCTTCCCCCTGCAAAAACAGATGATGCAATTCAACTTCTGCTTGTCCTTCTCGGAGCGTGACACACCACGCAGAGCAGGTGAGGTTTAGAGGCGGCGGACACCTGTGAGGCATTGCACAAGGCCAAATGGTGTTCCCGTCCCCACCACAGCAGATCAATAAACGCTCTGACCTCAACTGTCAGCCAACTAAACTCTGGTCGCCAGCGGACTGTGGAATCAGGAAGTGGTGAATATAATCTGCAGAAGTGCCTAAGCCTTTCAGCAGCTCAGTCAGGTGGGTTTTTTTTTTTTGTTTTGCACGAGCAGCTTATAGTTAACTTGGAAGGACCATCACTTTTATTGATTCCTCTGTTGCCAATGATATTCACCTCGATGATGGATCTAAAGGTTGACTGTACGTTCAGGGAATATTTCCAAGCCTCCTTTATGTCATTCCTCTCTGTTACTTGAAATATGGATCGGATATGACATGAAGTTCTTTACTAGCCAGCTAGTCCAATCAAATCTGAATACGAGTGTAAAAATAAACTCATATCTCGCAGCCAAGTAGGTTAAAAAGGATTTCTGAGGCGTTATCTTATGCAACAATACAACAACTATGAATACACGAGGAAACTGTCAGCAGCTAATCATGTTTGATTTATTCCAGGATGGCGCTGACGGGATTATTTCGCTCTCCTTCTATATCTGGCCCTTTGGCGCTCTCACCTCTTTTTTTTTTTTTTTAAGCTAACAGGTCAGCTTTTGGAGTGGGAAGGAATTTTAAAGCCTCTGGCAGCTTTTTTGCATGAATGAATGTCCCGTTTGTGTGATTCATGGAATCTGGTGGCCACCTGTCAGTAGGCATTTAAAGACGATACAAAAAGTGACGAACGTGGATCCTCGATTGAGATGCTGATACAACACATGAGCATGTGCAAGTCAATTGGACAAATTCCATATTCTAACTGCACACGTCCCTGTATTCTATAAACTTGCTACTAATTGCGGCCTGAATGCTGCTTGCAGCACTTTGAATCATGCAAACCACTAATCCTGTCAGAGCTTTGGGTGCTTAGTCAGCCATTCATAAATTGCATTCATTCATAAAAATGCACAAATACGGCTACATTTTAATCAATTTGTATTATCTTAAAGTCTAAAGCATCTCTGGTGCAGTTTGTCCTAGTGGTGTTGCCGTACATCAGCAGAAGCAAATGCACAAATGCAATGGGTAGATACAATATCAAACACTGTGGTGTCCTTTTATTTCAATTTCAAATGCACAAACAGAATGTAATGATTGTGATGATGACTAATCACTGTCATTGTCATAGTTTTAGTAAAGTTACATACAGAGAAACAAAATAGAGTCATTCTAATATAAAACACATTACTGTCAAAATAAATAAAAAGTTCACAAATGATTAAATATTTAAGAATGACTGGATGTATTGTTTGATTTTATTTTTTTTTTTTTGGGGGGGGGGGGTAACACAGCAGACATGGTCTCCTCTGATGTTGTCTCCATGGCTACGGCCTTGAATTCCTCTGAAACTCAGAAAAGAAAACTTAAATATAGCGTGGCTGAGACTGACCCGCATCTGGTATGTTGCGAAATGGATTGAGTATCACCAAGAGTCAGAAACCACTCGATAAAGAGGATTGAGCGCTAGAAATTTAAACCTGTGAGGGTTTCACATGAAAGCAGCAATGTGTTATAAAGAGACCTGATTCTGAAGCACATCCTTTAAGCCCATTGAAGCAATGTGGAGACACAGACAGTGAAAGTGAAAGACTTTACTTTGTGGCCGCAGCTCACAGAGACGTGTGCTCTGTATTATTCTATAAAAGAAACACCATGGAAAAGTAATCCTGTTTGGCTGAATTCACCCTGGATCAGAAGTCAGCAAAAAGCCTTTGACACTTGTGGTGACAGTGGATGAGACAGACAGGCGATAGCAGCAGCTAACTACTGGACTATGATTAAATTGGGTGGTTCTAGACAATATACATCCACGTCACAAAAGACCTCCTAGCCCTCTCTAAATCACGCCAGGGACTTTGGGCCACCAATTACGCATTTCCTCCTCACATCTCCACACAGAGCATCACTTGTGACCTTATCTATGCGCCTGTCAGAGTGTTAACATTCACATGGCAAGTCTGGCGATGAATGTAATTACTTGAGCCCAAAATAATAACACCACCGTCTTTGAGCAACCAGCAGCCAGTCGATTGCTATAGGCCAGCCCCTCCACTTCATCCTTCTCCTCCTTCAAATTAGTGGAGACAGGGACAAAAATAGAGTTATTACGGCCCTGAATTTATGGGAGAAACACATACAGAATAGAGTACAGTGAAGGCTGATATTAATACTTCAGTGGGTTTAATCTCTCATGAAAACACTTGTAGTAATCCTATTATAAAGTTTATCACAACTCCAGAAGTTGAACATGATGTGCAGGCGTAATTAGTCACGCCACAGTGACTCAATGATATTTCATTTACTTAAAGAATGTACGTCCAAGTAGAAAGAAACATGAAATGTCCTTAATTTAGGATCAAACAAGTTGTATCCTCCACAAATTAATATGCTTCTATTTGGATTAAGGTCATCTTTTTTCTAACATCTAAATTTCTATTTGCTTATCTGATTCTACTTCTCGCTATTGATTAAAGTTAATTTTCAGCAGGGCCGTAATGAAAATATATGTTGATAGGGGCATGTAGTCCCACCAATACTCATATCAAACAATGGCTTATTAATGATCAACAAAGAACATTACATGATTTATTAACAATTATGTTTTACTACATATAACCAGTGCACAAACACTGAGAATGCACTTTAAAGTGAAGTATGCGACATCTTGTGTCCAACATGTTGCAGGTTGGAGACTGTTTGCATCCTTACAGCATATTCATTCGTTCTGGATGTTTTAATGAGGGAAGAACCAATGACATTTTAAGGATTTAAGAACAACAAACCCAATTTAAAGTGTTTTTAGAGTATCGTTATGCCTTAATACATGTGTGAAGGGAATCTTAAGAATTCAATGTTTGAAAGGAAACACAGAGAAAAGAAATGGAACATTGTCGCCCTCTTGTGGCCTCTAGTGGAACTGCTTACTTTTAACTATGACCCGGAAGGGATTACGTCATGTTTTTCTTGTTTCACACGTGGGGAACGAACGTGTAACGAGAGCAACATGGATGCGTGCAGCGTTGAGGAGCTGCTAGCTAAAGCTGAGCGAGATGAAGCGGAGAAATTGAAAAGCATCACCGTCCAGAAGGAGCTCGAGTTGGAGTTTGACACTGGCAACTTACTCGCTATTGACAGAAACCGCATCGAGGCGAGGGACTTCAGAGAGCATAAGAAAGAGGACTTCCTGCGCTCGCTAGCTCGGGACAACACGCAGCTACTTATAAATGAGCTGTGGAAACTGCCCACCGAGAGGGTCCAGGAGGCGATCGTGGCCAAGTTACCCGACCCGGCGACCCCGCTGCCCAGAGAGAAACCACCTCTGAAGCCCAAACCTCCCACGAAATGGGAGCAGTTCGCCAAGCTGAAAGGCATACAGAAGAAGAAGAAGACCAACTTGGTTTGGGATGAAACAGCGAAGGAGTGGAAGCGGCGCTGGGGCTACAACCGGGCCAAAGATGACACCAAGGAGTGGCTGATTGAGTTGCCGGTGACCGCCGACCCAAACGAGGACCAGTTCGCCAAACGCGCCAAAGCCAAGAAGGAGAGAGTCGCTAAGAACGAGTTCAACCGCCTGAAGAACATCGCCAGGGCCCAGAAGATCAAGGTGCCCGGTGTGGGGTTGACCCCGGCGGCGCAGCAGTCCAAAGACGACCTGGCCAGAGCTGCGAGCGTGGCCAGAACCTCCACCGCCTCCGTGGGCAGGTTCCAGGACCGCCTGCCCAAAGAGAAACCCCCGAAGAACGCAGGCAAGAAGAGGAAGTTCGAGCCTCTCATCGGCGACTTTTCCAACGAGAGACGGAAGCAACTGGATCTTTTGAAACTCATGGACAGCAAGAAACCCAAGCTGGACATCACCAAGGCGGTCAACAAACAGATGAGGGAGGAGGACCGGCAGGAGGCTGCGGCCAAATACAAGAAGGGCAAGAAAGGACGCAAAGGCAACAGCATGTCAGGGAAGGGCAAAGGAAAGGGGGGGAAAGGAAAGGGGGCTAAAGCCGGAGGGGGGAAACCCGGAGGGGGGAAGAAGTGGTCCAAACCTGGGAAACGCTGAGATGTCCTGTCACATCTGTTAGTGCCTCTTGAACTGACACACGTGATGCAACACGAACTGACTGTTTGATTCACCAGCGCCTGCTTGATGTGATATTTGTGTGACCAAATATGTAAATACTGGTCATGTAAGCCAAGTTACATGTTTAATATTGTAATACTAAAAGAAGAAAGTACAATGGTCTAAATAAAAGTCAGGTGATTGTATTTCCTCTCTGTTTTTAGTTGGATGAAAAATTTTAGTTTGTCACATCGATGATATTAACTGTTATTTTTGACTTATTACAGCAGAAAATTCTAGGCATGGTTCCTTTAGCACACAGCAATCCGAACCTGTTAAACAACTAAGCTGACTGCTTTCTATTTCAGTAGTTTGCATTGGTCTGCAGCATTCAAACATAACATGTAATTCATAGTGCAACTCTGTGGAAACACTGCTAATCTGAGTATTTAGAGTAACACATTATAATTATAGTGTAAAATATTAGAACACTCAATGTAGGCTGTAACTAAATATATATTTCTGTTTATATATTGTTTGCTGTTGATCTGTAGTGGTTTAGACTGAGATGTGTTCCTAGTATTTTGTCTACTCTTATTCATATCCATTGGATGGCCATATTATTAGGAACAGCTCTCATTGTAACCCAGTACACTTCAACATGACAAATTACAGCCTTCAAAATAATCATATAATAGACGCCTCAATCGGATCCAGAGAAAGCAGCATTATGACTGTCATGAAGGGAAGAGTTATTGCAGGTTTATTGTATCATACTGCAGTAGTTTTGTCCAGGTGTACCTTATAAATTGGTATGTGTCTATAAAACAGGAATTAATACTTATTCTAAAAAGTTGGTTGAGTAACCCGTAGAGAAGAATCAGTTTATGCTGCAGCCTGACAAATCAAGGCGCTTAACCACAGTAGTGACACATCTAATATTGACATAAGCTGTTGCTGTCAACCCTTGTAAGGTCAGAAAAGCATTCCAACAACCAACAGGTACCTTTAATGGAGCAGTGAAACTGATCATGTGACCTGCCTCTCTGCTGTTCTGCAAATGAAACATTTGATGCAAAAAAAAATTCTGATGTGTATCATCTCTCATAACTTTCTTATATTGTTTCAGGGTAAATTCTGGGACACGGAGCTGCTCTTTCTTTTTTCCTAGAAGTCGACGGCAGGTTGCTTTACTAAGCGGCTTAGCTGTTGCTTTTGGTTATGTAAATGCTTTGGCATCGGTGTCTTGACTGGAGACATCACACTGAATTAGAAGCAATGAGAAGAGGTACAGATGGCGCACAAAGCCTCAACTTGCACCTTCAGTACGTTCAGCCACCTCTTCAACATCTCCAAAAACAATTCAATAACCGGCATTTACTGAGCATCCTACCGTTTGACTGCTGGCAAAAGAAGAGTGCTTTGCAAGAATGCCAAAGATAATGAGGTTAATTAGTTGACTCATCCATTTACAGGCATTTCCTCTTTCAAACAAACAAGACTAACACTTGTTGATAAATTCTCTTCAATTAACAGGGAAGATTAAATGCATCCATGTCCTTTATATATTTGTGATGGGTCATTTAAATGTGCATTAATGCATCCTTGTTAAGTTTTTGGGAGTTTTGCAGGATTCCTCCAGTGATAAGATTGTCTGATTTATTGACGGATGCTTTTTAATCTCTGACGCAAGCTCACAACCAAGCGCCATCGCACCCAGGCGGGAGAGAGAGAGAGAGAGGGGGGGGGGGGATTTCAATCACCATCTGTTGAGCAGTCCGCCACCCTGTTGCAAGCCCATTCATCTTTGTCCCTGCTCATCCAGGCCATTGGAAAATGGGACACAGTCAATAACCATAAATCAATCAAGCCCTCTTCATGCGGTAAAATTATGAATTCTCATCGGTGTGAAGCGAGCAGCAGCTTCTAAACTCTCATATGTGAGCAGATGGTCAACGAACAATAGGCACTGGCGTGAAGACGAGGTGGTCAAGCATGATCTCTGAGGAGGACTGCCTTTTATTCCATCGCTGCTGTGACAGAGAATATATTGATCATTGTCAGATATAACTTAAAATAAAGAAAATCCAGTCTAATATTAATCCTTCCTTCTCCTATAAACTGGTATTTTTCTTGTTTGTTGTGCTTGTGTGTGATCTGCACTGTAGGCTGACCTTGTTGTCGCTGGTGTCCCGCACCAGACAGTGCTGCAGTGGATTAGTCAGCTGCTTACTTTAAGGTAACGCAGAGCGAGTGCAGGAGCCTCGGTCAGTGCGAAGGTGTCAGATCTTCAAGATGCAGCGTATCTACATGCACAGCAATGAGCACTTTGAAGTCTTCACTACTGTCCTTGCCCCGCAAGGTGAGTGGAATAACATCTGCAGCATGACATTATTTACATGGTTAGTGAGAGCAATATGCAGATGATTAATAAATCATGGGATTGATGTCTCCCTGAGGACTGTTCAATTACTGGAGGACATGGTTGCAGAAAGTGCGTGCATTTACCAGAAGATGCTCTCGTGCTTTTTTTGCATCTATTTCAAATCATAACATTTTTGCTGATTCATCTCCACCCTCAATTCCTAACAGGGAGGTATCGATACAGAGCAGAGGCTGAAAAGGCAAGTTTGTCCTACTCTCTCCTTTATAAATGACACCAGCAAATGGATTGGCTGCTTATTGTCACATCATCTAAATACATCATCTATACTTGACATTGATTGATGGGACACTGATGTTATATAAAGTCAATCAATTTCCTCCGGCTCCATTCTGTGATTACTTCTATTCTAATTCCTGTAGACAAACACGGACCATATTTAGGAGGAACAGATAATAGATCTAGATTTAGGTTTTCTATTTCACTGCACACCGGTTAATCTCTTGGCACATAATCCTCTCCATACTCTGCTTCTGATTTGAGAGATTGGATTGTTATAAACAGCTTTTAGCAGCACAAGTCCAATAAAATCGACAAATATGACCATTATTGTATTTAAAAGTGCATCTAAAGTATATAATTCAGAGTATAGGTGCTGCAAAGATCAGGCTGTAACTCCCTTCCTGTCCTCTAGATGGTAGTGGTGCACAGATACAAACCCCAGTGGCAAGATGAGCTGGAACTGTCTCCTGGTGACGTCATCCTGGTCCTGTCCAAACATGAGGAGGGGAGATGGTTTGGGCGGCTGCAGAACGGCCAGCAGGGCTACTTCCCCGCCTCCTGTGTGATGGAGCTGGGCCAGGTTGGTAGGCTGCCTCTATGTGTGCAGCAATGTAGCATTACAGGACTGTTTCGACTGCTGCTGCTGTTTACTTTCCACGGCCGGATTCTTCTTTCCATTCTACCCTGTTTTCCTATAACTAAACCAGAAAACCTATTTATTAAATTTCTAAATTTGTGTTGTACACTCATTCGTGAATATTTTATTCTGGTGTCAGATTTTCACATACAAAGCACTCAGATATGAAAAGAGTGGCTCTGGAGAGGAAAAATGTCAAGATGATGTTATAATTTAGGAGGCTATAAGGGGACACAGAGTTGCATTCTGGGAAATATAGGACTCAGGGTTTTTAGAGTTTGACATTACAAGTACAACATGTCATTTAGCAGTTGCTAACTGTACTGCATGTGTGCACCCATACTCATGGAGTTCAGAGATCAGGCTATGAATTGTATCTTTAATGCCTGCAGGACTGGGGAGATTGACCCATTCAAAACAAATGCTACTTTGATTTTGGTCCACCTTCTCTAAAATTTGCCTCTTTTGAGTCCCACCTCTCTATGGTATCGCTAGAAATCCCCATTTGTGTGTTTTAAGGTGGGGAAAAAAGACTGTAAAGGACTGAATCAGATAAGAGGATTAAGGAGGAGAAAGTATGAGGGTTTTGCACGTCATCAGTTGGTTTGGCTTTTTTTCTCAGAGGAATCTGCCTCCCAAAGGTTTACGAAGGAGTGTGTCCCTGAGAACCTCGGCCTGGGACAACGATGTGAAGGTATATGGGAGGTAAGCGTCACCCCATACAGCAGCCACAACAACAAAACACACATGCACCCCCCCCCTTCAACAAGTGCATGCATACACATCACGCACCCTCCCAACAGCTGTTCCACCATCCAAACCCCCATCTCCAAATCCCATCCCAGCGCTCTCCGCCCAGCGCCCCTGAACAGGTGGCCCCTCTCGTCCTTCATTAGTTGACAAAGCATGTTGATTACTACCCCCCCACCCAATCACCCACACCCACACACACACACGCACACACACGTCAATCCCCTCTCACCGCGTTGCATCTCATTAAGGCCAAAGACGAGTGAAGGATCCAGGAAACACTTTGTAGTTTCTGATATGAAAATGTATGAGACAGATTTACATTTTCAATGGAAATATTGATTATGAATTCACTTTTATAAGGCGGCGCATCAAGTGTGGCACCACCGTTTGTCTGATAAGTGCTGAATCTCTCCTGCAGCCTATTTCACAGCAATCTGAACTTCAATCACATACACACACACATGCATGCACACACACACACACACACACGCACGCACACGCACAAACACATAGAGGCCTCTGCACAGTTCGGTGCCTGTCTTGTCTGCTCGAAGTGGAATTTGGGTCATGAGGAATAAACAGGGCCTTTGTGTTTGTTATTTCCTCTTTGTCCCCCAGTGGATACATTCTGCAGGCGCTCAAGAGAGGGAGCACAGGAGGAGGTGGAGCAGCAGGGCTGGATGGGAGCCAGGGTGGGGGTGATGGCCCCATCCTGGTGCAGAGGCCCCGTATCCCTGTGCCTCAACCTGCGGCCTCCCAGTCGCAGACACACAGATCCCCAGGCCTGCTCTGCAGGATCCTTTCCAAGTCCCGGAAAAAGAGTGAATGCCAGGGAGCCACCAACGGGGCCTTTCAGGGCGACTAAGAGGCCCCCCTCTTTGTCCTGAATGGCTGAGATGAGTTCATTTCTTTTGGGGGAGTCGGCGGGCGATCGGAGGAGCCTCTGAAATTTAAAAAAAGTAAACAAATCCTGAAATCAGCAGGTACTTGCCATTCATGACTTGGCTGCATGTCCAGAAGCAACAGTAGAAAAGAGCGAATGTACACAACTCAATTAGTGATGTCACCCGAGGCGCTTCAGTCATCGCATATGTTGGACAACTCTTGCTGTGACATCAGGGGAAGGGGCGTGGCCATAAAAGCAACATGTCAAATGTCCATACAGCTGCTGTTGTCTTCTGTTTTCGAGATGGGTGATATAGAATTCCAGATCTATACTCATGCTAACGTAAATGCCTTTTCCATTGTTTGTCTCAGTGTTCATGATCTTGGATCTGTTTGTATATATTTGTCTGCATACATGCAACCATTTTTATTATTATAAAACCAGCAAACACTTACTGTCTGACCTTTTCATTTCAGTGGAAACATACCTCTGTTTACTACCTCATACTTCAGCTCCGGATTCCTTTGAACACACTGGGACTCCTTCCCTATTTAATAGTGCTGAAGTGGGAAAAAAAAAAAAACTCCCTCAAGCGAAAGGAAGTGGGATTGAGGCCCCGCTAAAAGGCCTCGCCAAAAGGGTAGGGATTGTACTGGTTGCCCCGGACACGCCAAAGCAGCTCTCAGAAGTTGCATGTCGTCCTCTTCCTCTGCCGTGAATCCCAGCATGTCCCAGTAGTTGAGTCTCTATAGGCTGGGCTGTGGATTACCTCCCTCCAGAGGACACAAACACTAAACCTGATCCTAACCTTGGCCTTGACCTCCCTGGGGAAATGGAACCCTCCTCTCCCCGCAGTTTGATTTGCTCCTCGGTATAATCCTTCAGAGGCAGTCACCCTGGGGCCGGGTGTTCGGGAGGCAACGTTTCACACAGGGAAAGGGTGTAAATGTTACAACAGCTCCGGCGGTCCTCCGCACACGCTCTTATTTATGAGGATAAATATGTGAGCGAGCCTTCCCGCTGCCGTTACTGTTGCATCTTATCTCAATGCTTTAGATATACAGTGTGTTTGTGCATCAATATGAAGTGTGTGAAAGGAGAAGGAATCAATTCCAATTCAGATAAGGTCATTTCCTTTCACGGTACTATTTTTATTCAAAGGAGGGCCGGAATGACCTCACTTGGCACTGCCACACCCACAAGTGGAAACAGTGACCTATATCTGGCGGATGGACCAGGGTCCAATTTTAAAACGCACACCCATGCAGCTGAGGGCTGGGCTACTCTCCCGCCTAAAGTGTGCTGTCCCTGCTGCGTTGTGCTGGGTGTCTTCGGGGGGGAAGGGGGGGTAACAGGGTGCCTGCCAGATGACTGCTCTGTCAGCCCTATAATGGGCTGCCATCTGCTGTCTAGCTTACACAAAGGCAAACAGTGTGTGTGTGTGTGGGAGCTCGTGTGCTTGCTGATGGGTGTGTACTCGGAGGAAGAAGGCAAGGGGAGATTCTGTAGACCTGCAGGCTCCGTTTGATGTCCTCAGCGTTCAAGAAAACATACACAAATTACCAGAGGCAACACAGTCACGCACACAAACAACTCATTGATGGCTCACTTACTGAACAGAGATATAGAGGGGACGAGGTCTGTAATAGAGGAATGAAAGTGGTGCACACAAACAAGGTGGACAATGAATCACTTTTAATCATGTAAGTTCTATAAAGCTGGTGTAGGTCTTCATGTTAATAAGGCTCTTTAATCTGAGCATCGCCTCCCCGTAAACACACGCAACATAAGGTGCGAGGACTGTTGCCAATAACCAATTAAGAAGAAAAAAGGTCTCTGACATCTTTGAACTCCTCTTGTGGGTCACACAAGAACAAAAGACCCTCTTGTACATAACACAAGAGCGAAGGCAGGCAGATTGATTAAGTGGACATGGCGTGCATGCGGCGCCTGTGCGTTTACGCGCACATCGTATGCATGCATGTGCACTGCTGCTCCTTCGGCATAAGGCAAGTCGTCACGTTCTCTGCCTCCCTCCATTTGGTGGGCAATTGAGTGAATGGGACGGTAAAACCAACAGCCCAGAGGACAAAGGAGCCCAGGGGCATTAAGTCATGGGTGAGTGGGCCCCTTTAGGGCCAGCAGCTGACCCTGTGGAGAGGCCTCTTGTTCTGGCAGAGGGGGCTCGTGTCCGAGGACCCCGGGACAAGCTGACGGCGACCCAACATATACAAGCGCACATGATAGGAGATTGAGCTTAAGCCACTCGATCAGACCTCGAGCCTCGACAATACACCTGTCACACCCAGCTGAGGACACGGCGGCCGTCGGTGGAGGGTCGGACTTTCCCAGAAGAAAACGATCTCAGAGATTTCACATTTGGCCGGAGCTCAAGATGCTTCCACGCCTGCTGTGAGCATGTCAGAAATAGTAAAGGATCAGCAGAAATCTTTATTACGTGATAAACGGCATGTAACATATACTAATTTGAACAGGGCCAGTTGGCAGAGAGAGAGAGAGAGAGAGAGAGAGAGAGAGAGAGAGAGAGAGATCGCCCCTCAGCATCATTGAAAGATGGAGACACAGGATTTTTAAAATGTCACGCAACAGATGCATTTATTTTTCCAAGTCAAGTACATCGTTACAAAGACAGTTGGCAGGATTTCTATGGTACCGTGGTCAGGATCTCAGCTGACACTGCTACAAAAATATTTAGTGACTGTTACATCTGTGATTCACCTCAAAAAGCAAAGTCCAGCATTATGTGTATTGCTCATGCATAACTACAGTATTATGCCAGCTGCTACTATCGTGTTTATGTACCTAAGTCCCTCAAAACTTATGACGGCCAAGTGTTAACGTACAAACATATTAACTTGGACTCACAAATGGAATGTACAAACACAACAAACGGAACAAATCACACGAATATATACAGATTAGACACCAAATCTCCTTTCGTTCATCCGTTGTAGAGTTGTTAACGTCTGATCTTTCCACTTGATCTCCCTGACAAGATTCCCTTCTTATTCTCGCTCAAATGCTTAATGCAGGATAATCCAGATTATAACTAATACTGGATTCACTAATGCCAATAATACAAAGACCATTTATAGCTGTAGTGTTACCTCGCCAGTGTTAAATATAGCAGATTACATTTGTTTTAGGATGTTTTAAAAAAATCAGCTGAGTAACATGGAAGCACAGTGCAGTGGATTTCTTCAGCGTCACACACAAATTTGTGAATATCTACGAGGGATGTGCCCTAGTATTTAAGTTCAGATTTCTGCAGCAGAGCAGGAGAAAAAAAGTAGATGTTAAAATCAAGCAGCATGATCTTAATGTCAGCATTCACCACAAACAGGGAGACTAACACAAACACACACAGAAAACAAAACCAAAATAAGACCAAGAGCTACATCAGAATGAGCAAACAATCATTTAGAATTCAATGATGAGTAAAAAGTGCAATTTGTCTATGATTAGAGGTCAGAGACGGCGTTCTGCTACCTAATTAGAGAAGAAACCATCTGAATGGAAAACAAAAAAAAAAAGGACCTACTTATATGTTACACATACAGAACTACTGAAGAATTATTTGCTAGGTCTTTCCTGGTCAGGACAAAGACATGTTAATTAATTTAATGTTAAATCAGTGGCAGTGCTTGTTCTACTAATGAGACTTGAATGGTAGGCCGATCCTGATTTGGAAAGAGAAGAGACAATAAAATCTTTAATAATTTCTCTTAAAAAGTTTTTTTTTTTTCTTTTTTAGAAATAAATAAATTAGTAGACATTAAATAAATAAAACCTACAGCCTTCACATAAAATCCTTCTCAACCGAATGCTCGTAGAACACTGATGATATGAAAACCAACGGTGACACCGCCGAAAGCGAAGCATTTGTGGTCGCCATTTATTCTTTCTGTACGAGAGACTTTAGAGTTTTTTAGGCTGTTTTGTCAGCAAAGTTAAACTAAAAGTTCATGGTGTCCGATTTATATTAATATCTAAGCTTTAGAGCTGTCAGATAATAAATAAAAACAGAAATAAACATTAAGGTACCCTTCCAATGTTTCTTGAAGTTCTCACACATTTGCAATGAAATACATTCAACCGATGTCTCGGCGGACACGACGGCCTCGGGAAGAGAACGTATTGTTAAAATAAAAAAGATGCGATCGCAAGTGCCGTCCAGTTTGCCCTCCGAAAACGCTGCAGCAAAATCCATTCAGTAGTGCAATACTGATCGCGTCCCATTTCCTTCCTCAAAAATCCCCCTGGTGTTATTTCCAGCAAAGTATCACTGCCGTCCAAAAACAACACGCAACTGTATTTCTGTCTTCTTAATTTGGAAGCGATGAGCTTTCATTTACTACGTGTGTGATGTGTTTCATGACCCTTTAATCTATTACAATAAAAAGCTACGAATTCTGTACGTGCGTGGTTTTTAGTCGACAACAGCGGTGGGGCGGTTTTGCAAAACAAGCGGAAGGAGCATGAGTAGCATTAAAATGATAAAAATGTTCTTGTTATTTAAACAATATATTAACAATATAAAACTCAAACGCAGCCACTGCTAGTTATAAACACTATTTCTACTGCCTACTGTGTCTGTAGGTCGCGTCAACACTAGCGCAGGAGAACATAATCTAGCCTGACCCGGGTGTTTGTGATTATAAGAAAATACAGGTCAGATAGAGAATAGCTAGAAACAAGAAACACTTCAGGCAGTGACCTAGAAATGTGTCGGAAACATCATGAGCAGCCGTGCCTTCTCGTGCACGTCCTTGGCAGTGCGTTTCTGCTTCAAAAGGAAGATAATCTTGACTGGATTGTCTCTTACAGGATTCAGTAGAGGTTTGGTTCGTTGGGTGTGTGTAGTGTTTCCAGCGCAGCGAGGGGACGGCTTTACAGCACAAGAGCCCTTGAGGTAGGGCCAGATGACGGGTAAGGGTTCAGGTACTGTCGGGCCTGTTCTGTCATGATCAGCTGGTCCTCTGTCTTCCCGTAAACCACCGCCTCCCACTCACTCACCTGCAGAGAAGGGAGAAATGGTCACCAATGGTTACCAAGTAGCCTATACCTATTTCAAAGATGGCAAAAACATTCATCACAGCTGCTCTATTATTTAATTTTGTATCTACTGCACATGTAAATTCACACATTTTAGCCTTTTTGATGCCGTTTGAATTCAAACAGTTGATGCATGTTTTGTTCGGTTGCAACATACCTGTACGGCGGTGTGCTTGGGGGGTTTGTGGGAGGCAGGAAGCTTCTTCACCCTGGGGCTGGAGAAGCGATGGGGATGCACAGGGACGAGAGACGGCTCCTCTCTTTGTGAACTCAACGGACGGCTGCTCTCCTCCTGCTCGTCGTTCGATGGGCTCAGAGAAGAGCTTGTCAGTAGACTTTCATCCGGAACCTAGAAGATGGAAGTTCAGAGAATAATAAAGGTTATAATGATGTGGTAGATCTAATAATGACTAACTAAATCCATACAAAGAGGCTTTTTGAAGTAACAGTTTCAAAGGCTGAACATTTGCCCTTATGCAGCTGTACATTCCCAATTCAAACATTTACACGCCCTACTTGAGAGGCAGTTACGGAGTGAGGTTAAGACTTCATTGATCCCATGTATATGTATCCAGTGTCCTGTGAGTGACTCACTTGTGCATTGTTAAGCTGCTCTTGAAAGAGTTGGACACTGAGGCAGTCTTTCCCCCAGGGGTCAAGCACAAGGGACTTGCGCACTTTTCGAGCCGGACCGTCCATCTGAAGCAAGAACAAAAGATATATGAAGGGTAGAGCAGTGAAATCTTATCATAGCATCTGTGTGCTAATGAGAACAGAGCTGGCTAGGTATGCTGGGTACTGGAAGGCGGTTTGTACTCTAATGTTGGACATACAGTGTGTTTCCATGATCTGAAGTCTGCCTGGAAGTCTGTTCTGTTAAAGATGTCCGCTCCGGTCTCCTGCTTTAGAACTTCTCGAATGTCCTCTTCGAGAAATGCCAGAGGTTGTGGCTGAAAAACACAGAAGAGTTTATTATACAGAACAATAAAAACACAAGTGGAATGCAGTCACCATAATCTGAGACTCACCTCCATCTTAAGTGGCCCGTGCATTTTCTCCTGGGCAGCCAAGGCGTTTTTGAAGGGAGTCGGTGTCCTCGGGGTTGGAATCATGACAGTTTTACGAAACTTCGGGGTCCTGGAACTGAACAGGTAACAAGTATTTTCAGACAGTAATCTAACAATCAGGCAGATAATCCCTCAAAGTGTATTTTTTGTTCAAGTGTTCAACTATATTAATCACCCATCGTTCTCTTTCTGATGCTTGGGTGTGGTTTCCTTCTGAAGCGGCGTGTTGAGGAGACACTTTTGGCTGCACACGGGAGTGGAGGTGAGGGCTGGATTGTCGAGGTTCAGATGCTCCGACCCTGAAATGTTGCAGAACTGGGAGAACACAGAGACCTCAGTAAATCTAATCAGCCAGAATGACGTCAGATGGGGGTGATTTATTTTGATTTATTTAATTTACCCGGGATGGGGTGAATGGCAGTGACTTTGTGGGCGTTTTCTTGGGTGAATTTGAGACGTTTTCCAAAAAGGAGGAGAAGGTCCTGTCACACAAAGCAGATTCTTCTCTCTCTCGTCTCCGCCTCCTCCCAATGGATGCCTGTGTGGGTTTGGATGAGTGGATCAGGGAAGTGATAGGGCCCACACCGAGTGGAGAACAGTTCTTCTCGCAGCCTGAGATGGCAGTCGAAGGGTTGATCGTGAAGCTCATTGAGCTATCAATCGTCCTCTCTTGCAGGAGGGTGGTGTAGCCCACCTGGTTGTGCCTGGGTGGTGTCGCTGCCTCTGACAAATCAAAGCTGGCGACATCGCTCCACGACACCGGATCCTGGAGAGCAAAACACATCTACAGCAGATCTTTAATACATTCAGGACGATTTCAACAGATGTACAGTGAGATATTCTGGTTCTCAATTGTGTTCCTTCAGTTACTCACTGAGTCGATGAGCTCCATGGTCTCAGCGAACTCTGGTATAGTCTGCAGGGTGGAGAGCACAGTGCTCGCCTCCACTGCCAGGAACTTGCTGGGGGAGACAGGAAGTTGCGTTGGAGGTCCCCGAGGGATCTCAGAGTCCCTCCAGGTTCTTCTGTCCACCTCCTCCTCCAGGCTGCTGCTACTTGTGGTTAGTGTGTCATCTGACACACTGTCCGACCAGGCTGAATGGTGCTCCAAGCTCTGAGGGGGCAGGAGTGAGAGAGAACACTGGTGTTAGATCTTTGGCTCCAGCAGAGGACCTGTATCTGAGAGAATGATGTGGGAGTGATAGATGATAGAAAATGATTTCAAATGTGTGTCTGTTTGGACTTGACTTGAGTCCAGCTTTGACTTCCGAATCTTTCAGTCTAACACCGACTGTGAGGAATGAGATATTGCAATGAATAAAGTGCATGAAATATGAAAACAGAGAGCAGAGAGGAGAGGTGCTGGTTCAAAGACAAACTGCTGGCTGAGCATGGGTTTGGGGATGTGAGGACTGGAAGGGATGAGAGAGTTCTTGAACGATGGTTGTGGGGTGGGGGGGGTATGTAGGGCGGCTACCAAGCACAGCTGCAGGCCAGTTTGAATGAGTAGCGAGATGGGAAGCTAGTTACTATAGAAACACTACAGCACATCAGGCTATGAGCACGCGTACATGTGCGCCATTCGTGTTTTCACTTGGATACACTGCAAAAAGAATTAAAAACGAGATTTGTGAATATTCTAGAAGCATGTCATTATTTTTTAGCAAATGTTAAAATATTACCTCATTTTAAGAAATGTTAGATTCTGACAATTAACTGAAATATTTTAGTCAAGAGTAAATTGAACCTTTTTACAGTGTATGCAAGTTCCAAACACACGCAGGCTATGCTGACTAAGAATGCTAACACACATTGGGAGTGTGTTCTTACACTTGGACCTCTGCACTGCACTTGTCGTTGGACTTCATTCTCTGCTGACATAAGCAGCAGCTCAAGCTCCTTAATTCTTTGCTCTCTGTCAGGATCATCCAGGCAGGATGGCTGAAATAAACAAACGTTGGGGAGAGGAGGTCGAGACGACGGGAGGAAAGAAAGAAGTTCAGAAAAAAAAACGGGAGAAAACACATGACAGATTTACACATAAAACACTTTGCAGGCATTTGAGATTTTGAGGTGAAAACAACGGGACATTCAAGTGTTTGGCTTGAAGTCCGGAGTTAGCAAACACAAGGATAACCACGGAAAGTCCAGAAAATAAAGAATACGGCAAGTGTGCAGTAGCAAGCACGGAGACACGCAGAGACTCACCAGTATGAAGCCGGAACCATCAGGGAGACTGTCCATCATGTGTCTGCTGTGAGTGTCAAAAGTAAATCCTGCTGTCTAAAACACAGAGAATCACTTTTAGTCCAAATCAATGAAGGTAAAAACAGACCAGACAGTGTGATGTGAAGACAGAAAGTAGACCTGGTTGGGTCCCGTCATGGACAGGGGGCTGCGGTCACAGTTCTGGGGCTCTGCTGGTGTTGGAGGACACTGTGAGTGATGGCGCCTCTTCCCTCCGGTGTGAGAGGAAGTGAAAGTCTTACTGCCGTCTTGAAGATAACCCTCGTGCTCCACTTTCCTCCTCATGGTGGAGTTCCAGTGGTTCTTGATGGAGTTGTCGGTCCTGTTGCAGGGAATAAAGAAAGAATTAACAAGTCAGATTTCCCATCTACAGTTTGTAAAGTAGGTTACAGGGAACATGACCATATTAACGTGTGAACACAACGCCCAGCATTTGTTTTTTAAAGAAGAGGAACAGCCACCTTTGTTAAAACGGCCTTTTTTCCGCTGTGCAGAAAATTGTAAGAGGCAGCTGAGACAAAGGCAAACCATGTGGACACGCCCCTTCTCACCTGCTTAACCAGTCAGATCACAAGGTTTCAGCTACAGCTGCTTTGCTACTGTTCTGTAATACAGCCAGTAAGTTTAAAAAGACTTTAGGCCAGTTTTATCTAATTCAATGCTGTTTGAAATCTATGAAGTAAAAGCTTTTATTTCTGAATTTTCTCTGTGACTATTTGTTTTGACCAAAAAAAAGTGGACAGTGTCTACACGCTCTTAGCACCTACAGGGATATAGAGTATAGTTGGTATGTGCGAGATTCTATTACCGTCCAGGAAGGAGCTTTGAGATCTCTGCCCATCGGTTCCCCAGTCGTTTGTGGGCCTCGTAGATGATTCGATCCTCCTCCTGAGTCCATGAGGATTTCTTTACT
>CAAKHC010014553.1:0-11293 GCA_901007825.1 Macroramphosus scolopax | reverse complement strand
TCACCTGCGGTTTTAACTTCGATTCTTGTGAAATAGGACGAATGGAAGCTTGTAGAAAAGTACAATTCAGACTCTAAACGTGATGGATAAATGTCAACATGACCAAACACATGCAAATACAATCAAATACCCAAAGCATGTCTTTGTATGCAGCAATAGATACACCACTTGTTATTTTCATTACTGTGAAGTACCTTCCCAATTCCACCGACCCAGCAGGGTTTGATGAAGACGAACTCGTGTCGATTTGAGGGAGCTGTGGGGGAGCCGCTGTTTTATTGGCTCCATCTTCAAACAAGTAACTATGTAATACAATCGAAAAACAACGCTGCTGCAATAAATCCTCCTTTTAAGCTCATAATATTTGTGTCAGGCTAAACTATTAGCTCTAATTGCTTCGGAGTACTCCAAAGTTTATAACTCTTATGAAAGTGGAGCTTACACAGTCGGTATCTATCTGTTTCAGCGCCGCTGCTTTGATCCTTTTCAGCCTCTGTTTGTGACTATTAATTAGTATTTCAAAGCTTCTTCCACTGGTGGACCAGGTAAGTCTGGCAGACAAGTTGTCCAACCTGCTTGAGGTCGTCAAGGTCACCCACAGCAAACCATTAAAGGAACCCCGATGCAGGAGCCTGGTGGAGCTGCGTCCTGCTGGAGAGCTGGAGAGCTGTCCGTGGTGCTGAAAGAACAGCAGGATGTGCAACACCCTCATCATATATCTCATCTGTGTGCTTCTCTTCTACATCTATTCAGTTGTCTATTTATTCATCCGTTCACCCGTCACCATGTTTGATGTGACTCTCTCTCCCGGCCCCTCCAACGGTCTTCCGGTTAGTAAATAAAGATTGAAGAAGAATATGCAAACCGACGGGTATTAATCTCCAACCGACCAGAAACAACTCCTATCAGCTGTTTTAATATCTCGAGCAGCCTCCCCGATGAGTCATTCGAGAAACCCGACGATGGCGCCGGGGGAAATTAGTTTAGCTCAATACTGAGTCCGTTTCATTTCTCACTTTGAACTAAAAAGCTTTGACACAAGTTCAAACAGAGGAAAAAAAGACTTTGATTCTACATTTGCAACAAACTTCTGATGCTCTCCTTCCCCTCACAGACAGTAATTTCCTGCTGGGTAACGCCCAGGGCCACCGCGGCTACCCCATCGTCTACTGCTCGGACGGCTTCTGTGAGCTGACGGGCTACACGAGGACGGAGGTGATGCAGAAGAACTGCAGCTGCCGCTTCCTGCACGGCGCCGACACCAGCGAGCACGTGGCCCAGCAGATGGAGAAGGCTCTGGAGGGCAGAGAGGAGTACCAGTCCGAGGTGCACCTCTACAAGAAGGATGGTGGGTGCACAGGCAAAAGGAGAGGAAGTCCATTCATCATGTATAACCCACATATCTCAGCACAAAAAAATCAAGGTCATAAAGCAATTAACATTCCTGATTTTTTTCCCTCCAGGATGGGGAATCATCTTCTCCTTGGTGTGATCAGGCTGTGATCATCTGTTCAGTTTTTTTTTGAACTGACATTTAAATTTCTCCTTCTCCCTCTCCTCATTATAAAGAGCACGTCTATTTTTAGAGAAGAGCTGAACATTTGGTAGAATTACGAATCTCCACACTGACGCGGAATTTTAAACACCGCAGTCAAACCGAGGCTCTTTGCCGTCAGAGCTCTTCGTCGTTCATTATTTCTTCACACTAAAATCAACCCTTTGCTACAAGTGTTCGCTCTCTGATGGTATTTTTTGACGACTGAACTACTTTTTTTATCCCAGAAGCTTAAATATGAAATTTAACTCTGTCCCCTCTCACTCTAATGTCTAACTAATCCTCGTCACGAAGTCCTGTGCTGAGAGTACGATGCCATGCATGTGGAGGGAACATGCCATCATGTTTAAGCTCCGCTGAGTGGCACGGGGATTTATTTCCCCGCAAACCTGCAGCCTCGAAGTGTGTAAACCACTAATTGCTCCGAGGGATCACCGGAGCCGCACTGCGGTTGAAAGGATCGCCTTGACAGTTTTGTGCGCACACATTAAACACCGAGGCAAAGTGAAACAATCACTAATGAGGGCAATTTGTAATGAGTATAAAAAGAGTGACGATGGGAACAAAATAAGTTTCATACTTAAAGATGAGTAACAATCAGGAATGCTAAAAGAAGAATATTAATGATGAAGCAATTTAAGATTCAAACAGCCATGCAGTCTTCTTGAGCATTTACCAGCTGCTTGCCAACACAAAAGCTCAAACACACGGCGTCGCTTGTGTTCTATTTCACACCCACAGTCTTGAGCTATAACGCCGCCATCGATGCTGCATCACTGACACACACACACACACACGCTAAAGACACTATGTGAGAAGTGAAACATCTGTTTGGTGGCAGAGGAAAGTTTGTGTCGAGTTCGCTAATGAGCTCGCCGGGTTATAGCGAGGTCTTAGATCTCCTTTTCCCGCCTTCCTGACCTGTTATATCCTGGGGAAATCCCAGGCCGTGACATCATAAACCGACAGATGAGATACACTTAACGTCGCGTGTGTCTGCGGTGGATTTGCTTGTCATGACTGCGAGTGATTACGTCTGATTCCAGGAATAGCCTTCTGGTGTTTGCTGGACATCGTGCCCATAAAGAACGAGAAGGGCGAGATGGTTCTCTTCCTCTTCTCGTTCAAGGACATCACGGAAACTCGTGGGAAAAGCCACCACAACAGCAAGTGGGAAGGTAGGCTGCAAGGCCTTGTGCTTTTTCGAAGTAACCGTGTTCATTGCATCGTCTCCAGGTGACTCTGCTTTTATGTTCCACTTTCTGTATGCGACTGCATCTGAGCGCTTTCTGTGATAGCTTCTGCGGACAAGAGGCGCAGGAGGAAGAGCAGCTCTCACTTCAGCGAGGCCAGGAGACGTGGACGCACCATGTTGTACCATCTCACCAGCCACTTCTCAAGGGGAGACAAAGGGGAGGCGAACATGGGCAGTGTGAGTATATCTGTACTTCTGGAAAACTAGCAGTGGTTGTCATTGGTGATCTGGAAAGATGAGTGCATCATCAGCACTTTTTTCTGACCTCGCCTGCTTCAGGCTGTAGGTCATTAGGTCACCTGCATGCGCCCTTAAATGAACTTCCAAATGAGGTTGATAAAGGTTCTGTAAAACTGCAGCATCGGATGAAGGGTCATCCCTCATGGACTTCAAGTGTTTGTCCGCCTCTTTCATTCTGCGCTGAGTGTTTGTCTTTTGAGAGGCTGTTTGTTGTGGTGAAATTGACCCCCGGCTGATACTTGTCTGATTTCTACAGAACAAAAGCATGAATAATAAAATCCTGCTACACTCTAACCAATGTTATTCATGACAACGAGCTCCTGCGTCGCTCTCAGTCACAAACCAGAGCTTTATTTAACAACTCAAACCTGCGTCATTTCCTCTCAGGGGTCTGTAAGCGATTCAGAACACTTCAAAAGCAGACAACCTGTGAGATGTGAGTCCTACTGACTCGGGTTGGCATGTATAAAGACAAACGCTCTTGTCTGTTGTTAGTTGTTCGGTACTTTATCAAATATAAATAATAGAAATGTGTTGTTGCTAAGCGTTTATGTGTCATCACCTTTGCAAATAGGACTTTCAGTCATGATCTGTCGTTGCAATATCCGACTGCCTTTGAATACATGCAATGTTTGGATTGGTTAAAAGAATCTGACCAATTTAACCCAATAAAAATGACAAAATATAACCTGCAGTTAATTGTATTAAGAGCCTAACGTGATGAATAACCTCACATGAAGTCATACTGCACAAACACACTTGTACTCCATCATTCTCAGTGTGAGACTGTACCCCCCCCCCCAAACACACACACACACACACACACACACACACACACACACACACACACACACACACACACCTCTACCACAAGGGGGAATAACTATTTCAAAGTGCTAATTGATTCTCAATGAGAGTATGATTCTCTTCTTCACGGTAGACGGGGCCAAAAGCCTTAATAGAACAAACTATGACTCACGATGTGACATGCGGATCACATTGTAGGGAACAGAAGATTCTGGGAAAGACAATTAAAAAAAACTCATTAGGGCATCATTAGTATCGCACATCTCACGCAAGATGAATTTATTTGCAATTTTAAGGACTTGAGATAATGCTGGTGAAGTCAGAGTCTTTGTGCTGTTTCTTCACCACCTTTAGGATGTCACATAAAAATCAAATTGATGATTAAAAATAAAAAAAAACAACATAAATATGGGCTACTACATTGTAAAGACAACATGTATTGGCACAGTTGTATATTGGCAGATTTTAAGCATCCACTTGGGTGTCACAACCAACCCATGGAGGAATACATATGATTCATAAGTCTCATTATAATTATGGCCACCAGGGGGCGTGCAAGATAACATTCATCTTCCTAAAAAAAAATACATCACCAGTATGTAAAATATTCTTTAACAACCCAACAACAAAATTAAAATGCATCAGTAATAACAATATCCAAACACCCGCAGGAGCCGTTTCTTCTGTCTTGAGTGTTTTTACATTGAGATATTTGTACTCTCAATAAAGCTGCTGCCGCACTTCGTCCAGCATCTTCATCCACCCACTCCGACTATCACTTCAGCTTGTGCCATTCTGTTTTTCCATCCTCTTTGTTGCCACCTCCATCTTTCCCCTCTCTGTTTCTTTCAGTAGCTGTTAGCTAACAACATGTTTGTCTGCCTCCACACCAGCTCTTCTCCGAGTAGATCTCTATTTCTAGCAGATCGGCCCGCCAGGCACGGAAATAAAGGGGGGGGTAGCTTTTACTTTGCTTGACATAGGTTTAAAAAGTCGTGAAAACTGAGAGAGTGAGAGGGAAAGTTCCTTCTCGAAAGTTTAGTCGCCGTTAACTCCAATGCACATGCAATATTGATATTCTGGACAGGGCACATTGTAAGGTCTTTAGAAAGAGAGAGCCTTGTGTATCCATCTTCATTTTAAGGACAGGCATTCATCTGCAGTAAAGCCCGAAGCCTGCTGGGAGATGTAGTTTGGGAAGCCGTGGGGCTGCAGCTTGAGGGATAATGAAGTGCGAAGACCAGCTGTGTGTGACACGCAGTCCCATGTGACCTCGCGGTGGAATCTTTTGGACGTGTTTGGCTGAATGCTTCGGGTGCCGAAGGTCAGGCTCGGCGCCACGACCTTGGTGATGTAAGGCAGCCAGCTTTTGCTGACAGTGTCCACAGCTGTTGATGACAGTCAGCAATCGCTCTTCTAGATTTACACTGCGGCTGCAAATGTCTGGATGCAGCGAGGAAACCATTCGACCGCTGTGACAAACGCTTATCTGTTGAGCAGAAATAACCCGTTTATTACCCAAATAAATCAGCTCAGTCAGAACCTTTGCTCATCTTAGCTTGTCAGGGGTTTGCATTGTTCTTGGTTGCATTACTGCTCATCGTAACTAAAGGAGGGAGCAGTCATCCGGCATTCGAGGGTACGAAACCTGTAAAAAAAGCCTTCAACACCAAAGAGCCAAACTCTGGAAGGGAAAGAGAGAACACCGAACCGCAGTCTCTGCACTTCGTCACACTCATTTACCTCTCCTTTCTGTCTCCCTCTCACCCCTGTCAGAGGTAATAGACTCTCCTCCTGTCTCCTGCAAATGGTTTGAACTTTTACGTGACGAGTGCACGGGTCCAGTTTGGAGAGCTGCAGCCTCATTACATGCCGACCGGACTCCCCCTGCTCATCAACAATAGCAATTTGCACTTTTTACCGCCGGATGCTTCCAAATGGAAAAAATCAAATGAGCGGAATGAATAAGCGTAACTCAGCGGAGCACGCTCAACGCTGCAGTGCCCTTCAGTTCTTCATAACGGCACAGTTGCAATTATACTGTACCACCTGTTACTTAAGACATTTAAGTCAAGCGAGGGTCCAGTCATGTATAAACCAATCAGAGCGCAATGTTGGTAGTATTTCCCCTTCACTGACCCCGGTTCTCTCTCTCTGTCACGTTTTAATGCTTCTGAATGTGATTCATATCCTGCTATAGGATGCTGTGAAGGAAAGATAACTAGCAGCATATTTGTTTCACTTGAGTCGCCCAACATACTGAGTCATCAGCGGTCAAAGCGCACGAAGAGCGTGTTGACATTTATTTTGTCCGTCTCTGCAAAAATCTTGGCGCCGCAGTGTCCGTTTGTTGTCACAGCACTCCACTTTGTGACCATCTGCTTATCCACTTATTCATTTATGCAGCGTCTACAATGTGCTTTGTATATTTTGTATAATTATCGGTAAATTCGACGTGGTAATTGTTTTTTAACCGATGCTTTCAACGGGAATATAACAGCAGATGTTTGCCCTTCTTCTTCCTTTTTCCGACAGCACATGGTTGACAAGCCCTCGATCCCGGAGTACAAGGTGGCGACGGTGCAGAAGTCACGCTTCATCCTGCTCCACTACAGCGTGTCCAAAGCCCTGTGGGACTGGCTCATCCTGCTGGCCACCTTTTACGTGGCCATCACCGTGCCCTACAACGTCAGCTTCACGCCGTACGACGACACCGTCACGGCTGCGCGCTCCACCATCGTCAGTGATATCGCAGTGGAGATGCTCTTTATTATAGGCGAGTGTTTAAAGAGATTATTGCGGAATTAAAGACGTTCTTGTGCCAAACAAGCTGAAAGTTGGGGTTTCTTTTTCTTGTTACCAATAGCAACTGGGCAATAAGAGAAACCCAGGCATCATATTTCCTCAGAAAGTTCTTCCAGTCCCAGGCAACCTGGGGTCTGTAGACCCTTCTGGGTGTACGGGGTCCCTCCTAGGGACGTCTTGCAGTTGGTAATGACCTCCAAAAAGAAATATCCGGGGGATGAATTGGAGTACTTGAACCTCATGAGACTCCTCTTATTGTAGACACGTGCTCACCTCTACTACAACTTCAACTTCTTGACTTCTCAACGACCGGTGACGTGGTTTTACTTTGACCTTTTTCTATTTCCAGACATCATCCTGAATTTCCGCACCACCTATGTGAGCCAGTCCGGTCAGGTGGTGTATCAATCACGCTCCATTTGCATTCACTACGCTACCACTTGGTTCTTTGTGGACTTGGTGGCTGCACTTCCCTTTGACCTGCTGTATGCCTTCAACATTACAGTGGTGAGTACTGTGGAACAATAATACGGTATTATCGGCCCTGCGGGGGACGATGACGTACGCTGCTTAGATCCCACATGCAGAAATGCATCACCTTGCCTTCACAATGTAAGTGTTGCCTGCTATCAACCAGGCAGACTGTGTCCTCATATCAATCTGTCTTACTCTCCTCCTCCTCCTTCTTTGTCTCCTTCCTCCACCCCAGACCTCCTTAGTCCACCTGCTTAAGACAGTGCGCCTGCTGCGGCTCCTCCGCCTGCTTCAGAAGCTGGACCGCTACTCCCAGTACAGTGCCATGGTGCTGACCTTACTGATGTCCGTGTTTGCCCTCCTGGCACACTGGATGGCTTGCGTCTGGTACATGATCGGGCGCAAGGAGATCGAGACCACCGACACCTGGGACATAGGTGAGTCTGAGGGAGGCCACGCCGAAGGGAAGCCGTGATCAGACACACGTCTACGTATATATCGGGATCCTTTCTATAATTTCGTCAAGCAACATGAGAAGAAGTCCCATTCTGAAATCTCAGGAAGATTAAAGAGCGAGAACACGAGTGAGAGTCAAGAGACGAAGGCTGGAATACAGTTAGTGTACAGAAATCGTAGCAATTGTCCGTGTTTGTGCATATCTACAATCCACACGTTGGAGATAACTTTTTTCCTTTGTTAGAGCAGTCGGAAATGCCAACAGTTAAGTCCACAGATTGTACGTGTTGTGTCCCCGCGCGGCTATAAATAGACCCGGTGCACCTATTGGGATGTCTGGGCCTGCTTAGTGGCGAACACCATTCTCCGGTGCTCTAATGAGGACTGCCTGAAACCAGATCAAAAAGCCGGTATCTGAACTGACTGTGAGCAGGCTGCACATTGATGTCTCCTTTGTTTCCGATGTTTGAATACGGTTCAACACGGAGGCAATGATCACAAACTGATGGGCAAATTTCCAGGAATGATCAGATTAATTGGTGGTCTGCATTTAATCCATATATATATATATATAATATACTATTTATACTATTGTAATGGCTAAGCCTAATGCTTGAAGCCACTGAGGGGCTGCTTAGACGGTAAAAAATTGAATCGACGCGCTTGCTACTTTACGTCTGTGATTCGGTTCCAGTGAAAACAAAACAGCTTCCAGTTTCTTTCTTTGTGATGCTTGGTTTATTGTTCACCGTCTTAATATTCCATTCCAATGTGTACATAGTCCATTCAAACAGTGACAGAGCGTAGCGTAGCGTTGTAGCGTAGCGTTGTAGCGTAGCGTTGTAGCGTAGCGTTGTAGCATTGTAGCGTAGCATTGTAGCGTTGTAGCGTAGCATTGTAGCGTAGCGGTCGAAAAACTGTGTGGTCCTCCGTCTAGCAACACCTGACACAAGCCGGAAAGTTCCCACCTATATAGACAATCAAACAATGAGGCCACCTATTGGCCCAATTTGGTATTTCACCTATGTATATATATATGTATACTGTATATATACGGCCATCTGCACCACTACACAGGCCTCCTGCCACCGCCACTACCATCTAACCCTCACCTGACTGAAGGTTTGAAAAACGTACCCATGCTCCTTTCTCAAGTTCTCGCTCCTCATTCTAGGATGGCTCCATGAGCTCGGCAAACGTCTGGAGATGCCCTACATCAACAGCACGGTGGGCGGACCGTCTGTACGCAGCTCCTACATCGCTGCCCTCTACTTTACCCTCAGCAGCCTGACCAGTGTGGGCTTTGGAAATGTCTGTGCCAACACAGATGCTGAGAAGATCTTTTCCATCTGCACCATGCTCATCGGCGGTACGTCTGACATTAGGGTCCTTTCTCCTCCTGGCGTTCAGGCGTAACGATACCTCTGTTTAGTGTGCCAGGGCAAGAAATCCAGCAGGGATTAGGTGGGGTCATCTGGCTGGCCTCTAAGACGTTTGTTGCCGTCATCACATGCCAATAAACAGTCCTTTGGACCAATTAACTGATTGTATTAGCCGGCAATTATTGGCGGAAGAAACCAGAAGGTAATTATTTTGTTAATCCTTTTCAAAGTTTGTGCCAGAGCAGTAAAAGAAGTCGGGTGGAATCGATCCATGTAGATGAGTGAAGTCATTAACACGGAATAAAATTTCATTATTTTTCCATCAGAGGATGCACGCAGTCGTAAACTCTCTTTCATGCCATTTTTTTGTTTTATTTCCCAAACACAGCGCTGATGCACGCCGTGGTCTTCGGTAATGTGACGGCCATTATCCAGCGAATGTATTCACGACGTTCTCTCTACCACACACGCATGAAGGACCTGAAGGACTTCATCCGCGTCCATCGTCTGCCCCAGCAGCTCAAGCAGCGCATGCTGGAGTACTTCCAGACCACGTGGTCTGTCAACAACGGCATCGATGCCAATGAGGTACGAGTCCCTTTCATTGCTGTCGCCTCGAGGTAATATCGTGACAGCCTTGGAGCAATCAAATCAATTCATACACAACTCTATGCACCTGTAACTTTTTCGCATCTCTCATAACAATGTTGCCTTTTCACCAGCAGCTGACCTCCTATTAAAATTTGAAAAGAGGCTGACTGGTGGCGGCCCAATCCATTCCCTAATTGCTAATCAGAGTCACACCTCATTGCATCTGTCACACGTTCCCAGCTCCTGCATGACTTCCCTGACGAGCTGCGGGCTGACATCGCCATGCATCTGAACAAGGACATCCTCCAGCTGCCGGTCTTTAAGGGGGCGAGTCGGGGCTGCCTGCGCTCGCTCTCTCTCCATATAAAGACCTCCTTCTGTGTCCCCGGGGAGTACCTGATCCGTCAGGGCGATGCACTTCATGCCAACTACTTTGTTTGCTCCGGTTCTTTGGAGGTGCTGAAAGACAGCATGGTGCTGGCTATATTAGGTTTGTGCTTTGATGGATGTAGAAGGTCCTGTTCTCATCAGTGTGTCGGTGGTGTAAAATGATGGCAGTCAGGGTCGTGTAACATGCTTTAGCCATTGATATGTCATTGCGATTGGATATCTTAAAGCTGCCAATGCGCCTCTTGTACTCTTTCTCTTGACATTCACTCCCCCCAATAGTGTAAATTTGATACTAATCAAATGACTAAACCTATTAAATTCACATTATTTCTGCTCAACATTTTATGTTCAAGGTATTTTGTAGTATAAAGCAGAGAAAGACAGTAACTATTTATGGTTCGATTTCAGGAAAAGGAGACCTGATCGGGTCCGACCTGCCTGGAACAGACCAAGTGATCAAGACTAACGCTGATGTGAAGGCCCTCACCTACTGCGACCTCCAGTATATCAGTGTCCGTGGGCTGAGAGAGGTGCTGGAACTTTACCCTGAGTACGGCAACGTGTTCACCTCGGACATCCACAACAACCTGACCTACAACCTGCGAGAGGGCAGCCAGGACGAGGTACTGAACGTGGGAGGACGTAAACGTGGCGAGCTGGTGCAGATACATAGATATTGCATCCGACATGTGGGTGATGCATGTAGAAACATGCATCTAAAAAGGCGTCATTAGCATTTTAGATGGTGAGATTGTGTGTTGCAGCTCAGCAGACAACCTCGACGTGTCCCCCCCCCCCCCTGGAGGTGCCGTTGTCACTCCTGACAGTTGTTCTGCCACATTGACCAAAGGGCTGCTGGTGACTTGATTGTCACACCAATTACCATGCATGGGTGCCACTGTGTGCCAGCCGTATCGCTTCCCTGCCCCCCCCCCCCTCCCCCCCTGAAAGCACAGCAGGGGGTCGTTACACCCAGACAGACCTCCTCTCAGTGCTGCCTCACAGTAATTTAAGAAAACATTTGAAAAGATTTCCAACCTGTGGCGAGAGAATATGATCCGTCATCTGGCTTCCCACGGGAGCCTTTTCTCGTTGCATCGTTGCTCATTGGTTTATTGATTTTATCCAGTTTGCTCGGTTCTGGAACAGACAAGGGGCGTCTGTGATCATCTCAGATCTGATCTACGTGAACAAACATGGAAGTCTAGAACCGTACAGATGCCCCCGATCGTACACAATCGCATTACAAGCTTCACCCATCATTGTTTAATAATACAAACTGGGTAGATACATGATACAAGTCTCTACTTCTCTCACACCATCTGCTCGGAGTTTGAG
>CAAKHC010014551.1:0-14682 GCA_901007825.1 Macroramphosus scolopax | reverse complement strand
GGGGGGGGGGGGGGGGGGGGGGGGGGGGGGGGGGGGGGGGGGGGGGGGTGTTCCCCGGTGGATTTTTGGACTTTTAATTGTTGATTGAAAGGTTGTATATATTTGAATTATCATCTCCTGTTTGTCGAGGCGGACGCGCTATAGCCCTCCAGATCCTCTCCGGGTTTCAATTGATCGACGCATGTGTGTGGGGGGGAATTAAAACAAACAACAAAAAAGAAAAAAAAAAAAAAAGGAATCATGTTTTGCTTGCAAACAAAAAGGGAATGTAAATACTAAAAAAGGCACCAGTTGTGTGTTTCTAACATATTATAAATTTATTATTAATGTCTGTGTGAATATCGATTTAGAATAGCAATTCTGGATTTAAAAAGAAAAAAAAAGAAGAAGCATTAAAAATGTTCCTGCGACGAATTATTTGGTTTTTTTGCTCTGTGTATACTATTTGGTACGGATTTTTTTTTTCCAACATCTTCCCCCCCAAAAAAAACTATTGTGTTTTATTTAATGGAAGTAAATATATTGTTCGAAACATCCTGCTTTATTGAATCTTTGTGCTAGTAGTCTGTTAGCGGTGGAGAGCAATGACAGGCAGTCCATAGCCTTTCGATTATGGGAGGTACTTTGTGCTGCTAATCTATAGAGGAAAACAATGGGCCGCTCCAATACACATAGCAGCGAGATGCTCCGTCAGATTAACTGCTGAATCCATGTCTGCTCCTCGGCTGAGGGCCCCGGCTGAGGGCCCCGGCTGGGCACTGGTGCTTGAAATAACACGGGAATCAACAAACAGGGGTTGGGACCACACAACAATGACAACAGTCCATTAGGGTTTCTGTTTGAACTCTAAAGACATCTCTGAAGTGGATTAACACGTGGCATATAGATCCACAAATGAGGAGAAATAATGCAGCTGAATTATTTCTATAATCTTAAAAAAAATAGATTTTATATTGATTTTTTTTTTTAGATGTTCCAGAATTCTACATTATGTTTGAGCATCCTCCCACACGCTATTTGCCTCGACATTGTTTTGGCTGCTGCTTAAAAAGCCTTCAAAGGAAACTGATTCACAAGCTTGAGCAAACACACCGAGGCAGCGGGCTGCTGCTGCCCGAAGAGGCCGAGGACGACGCGCAGCTTCACGGCTGCAGGCGGCGAGGACGCACCGCAGCCCTCCGCGGAGGAAGAGCCAAAATAAACCCTCAGATATTCACTCCTAAATGTGGATCACGTGTTGTTCTTTTGCTCGTGTTCAAAGCTTGTGAAAACAAATTAAAAGAATAAGATGGATATAAAAGAAAATAGGGCCAATAAGCTGATTTAGGACCTGATGAAGTGGAGAGGATGAAGCAGAGTGAAGTCACACACCCAAGAAAAGAAACTTCTAAATAACAAAACACAAAGGCATTCTTCTCCTCTTTGCTCACATCTAAGACCTCATTTTCCACACTGGCCTCCAGCTCATCACGCTCCAGAATTAGATTTGCTCCAAGAAGAAGCCGCGGCTCCTTTTGTTGCACAAGTGTCGCGTTTTGATGGAGCAATAATCAGCTGTCGGGGTGGGGGTGCAGGGTGAGGGGGGGGATAAGCTTTCTGCTGCTGTGGGAGCGAATATGCACGTCTGCAGCCTCAATACACATCCACACAATCAACATGTGAACAGAGGAAGACCTGAAGAGAGGATGACCTGAAGAGAGGAGGCTTCATTTGGCTGAACCGGCGCTCAGGAGGACCGCGGAGCCTTTCTGCCGCTCGGCCTTTCTCCTGCTCAAGGTAAGAGCTTACTGGAGTTTAAATGAACACTTGCTGTGTCTGCTTTACGATTTATAACACAGTTTTACACACCCAAATCTTAATACTGGCTCTTTTATTCACTGAATTCTTCTCAAGCTGCAACTGATATTGTTATTTCAGTCATTTACGCGCATAAACTCCTTTAGATTAAAAAAAACAGACATGCTCGAGTGACGTACTCTTAATAATAATATCTAACAAGTACATGTAATACACGTAATATGCATGCACGCTCCAATAAATAATCTAATTTAAAACTCCCCTGCCTCATTTTTTTTTGGACACCTAAAAACACACCAACACATCTTGATGTGAGATTTGTTCCGCCAGGTGATTTAAAAATATTCCCCATGTGAAGTCGACACACAGATCCCACCTCCCCTCTGCTGGGAATTCAAATAAAAGCCAGCAAGTGCAAATATCCAAACATGTATGGTTACACCTCCAATCTAAATAATTAACAAACCCTCAATATTCATGCAGCGGCGGGTTGAGAGGAGACCTGAGATGTTTGGTAATAAGCCCCATGCGATATTATCAGGGAGCCTATTTTCTAATTACACGCTAATGAGGCCTGCATGTCAGCCTATTGCATTTTACTGAAACACTATTTTTTGCACAGTTTTTCTGATGCAACTAAGCTGGTAAAACAGAAAGCTGCCACTGATATAGTATTTCAGAAGGAATTTGGATTAACAGAAACGGTCTAACGACTTTACGCAAGTACATGCATAAATGAGACATTTATGGTGGCAATTTATAACTTCCAAGATTATTTTAGAAGTGAATTTCATGTATGACATTAGTTATGTAAATCCTCTTTTTTTTGGATATGGGCTTTTGTTTTAGAATTTTTTTTTTCCAACCACATAAACTAGAAATACACTCAGCAGTAAATCTCCACCAAATCCAATGTAAAAATATGCTGTTTTAAGCTATTTTAAATGTATCTGCTCAAAACTGTAATGTTTTTTTTCCTTTGCTCAATGCAATACTCCTTCAACAAGTGTGGTGGAAATCGGCTGTGTACTTTTTGCATAATGCTGCTAACAAACACACACACACACACAAACTGCACGTATAGGCAGAGGTAACAAACATCTAATTAATGAAATGCATGCAGGCTGGTTCTGATCAGGGTTTATTTTTAAAGTGGGCACTGATGCAACAAATCAATTACACCAGAACTCCATGACACCAAGCTTTCCAAATCAAAAGACTGATTTCCAATTGTCAGGTATTCGAGCTAGTCTTCATGTGTGTTAGATGACGGCTGCACAGATGATAGACAAGCTACCCACAAACAAACAGTCGCAGCACTTTGTTCACGAGTGCAGCGGTCAGGCAGCAGAGTGGACTGCTGTGTGTCAGGGGGAGGTGGATGAGGGTTTCAGGGGGCTTTGGCTCTGGACCAATGGCAGCCCGGTGGCTACAGCTAAAGGTCACATGGTGTGACCTCACACATTCTCACCCTCACCTAAACCTCGAGAAGTTCTGCAAAACAAGATGCATCACCGTCCATCTCGGGCAGCCTTCAGATGCATCTGACTAGGCCTTTTTTTTTTGCAATGTGATGCCAGATGTTTTAGATTCACTGATGCAGTGAATTCAGATATAAACGTGCACAGGCTGTATATGAAGGTTGCCAGGTTTCATTAATGGCATGCAAAGAAAACACGCTCATTTCAGGCGTCTGCTGTATTCCTGCGCCTCTCTCGTGTTTGTATCTGCATGCGTGTGTCTATAACAAAGCATGCATTAGCCCCGTGTGTGCAAATCGTGTATCAAGCCTTCTCACAAGAGGGGGCTCGGTGCTGTTTGAGGGGCAGGCGGCTGGCCAGAGCGTGTGAAAGCAGATAACCAGGGAGAATTTCGTGACGCACACACTTCCTGCTCTCTGAAGTTCTATTAAAGAGGGATGAAAACAAAAACACACGTCTGAGATGTTTTCTCTCCAAATCAATTTCTGCACATTAGGCATGCCGAAAAAGATCAGTAGCACGATTCTCACGGACCTTGAAATAGTGGGAGGAAAATGATCCATCAGGAGGTTTTATTTGATAGAAGTGGCAACCTGTAATGGGGAGAAACTCCTTTTTTTACCTGTTGACCTGCTGCTTCTTTTCGCCCATGAAAGAGCTTTTTCATTGAAGCTGCTTGGGGCCAAACACTGAATTAACACCAGTGTTAATAGTAGCGCCAGCAGAATATATGAAACGTTAAAGTTGGAGTCGTCCCTCAGACATTTCTGTGCCTTGACTGAACAGGGGGAATAGATTTAGTGTGGAAAGCATTCACCACTCAATCATTTCAACACAAGCTGCTGCTGCTGGAGCTCCGTGTCTGTGTGCATGTGCACGGCAGGCTGACGCAGAGAAGAGCTCGGATGCTCGACTCCTCTGGATAAAATTGTCATTCAAGTGGCATTATTTAGCATTAAGGCTAACTACGGTTGACCTGCCAAGCGGCAAGAAACATAAACACACCCTGCCTTCACCGTGTATCCGACGTTAAGCGCTAATTCATGTCATTTATTTTAAAAAATCCATTCAAACTACCCAAGTCTTCCTCACGCGTCCTCATGTTAACCTGACAAGTCTAAAGCTGCTCACATTTCTAAGCCTTATCTGCAGCGTCATGTTCAGACACCTTCAGTTTACACAGTCTGCCCCAGATGGCATCTCCTCCGCACTGTTTTCTTTGGGCCTGTCATCTACTGTAACGTCTTAATTGACGTTTACCTCTGTTGGCTGCTGTCAGCCAGCCGGAGTCGGCCTGGCAGAACAAGTTTTCCCAGGCTCCCGGCTTCACATAGAAAATTACACCTTTTGTTTGATTTGTTTTTTTTTTGTCTCACATATATATTTTTACCGTCGAAGCCTTTATTTGATAATGTTGTGGAGGTTGTCAAAGTGTATCCAGCCTCGCTCTCTTGACAGTTTGTGGACAGTCAGAGAGGCTGGCTGTCCACCCCGTCTTACAGAAGCACACAGGGAGCAGGATTTAACTCAATCTCAACGGCATACAGCGCGGCAGTAATCCCAAATTGCTCTCTTATTTTAAACAGGATATATTTCGGAGGTGTCTTCTTCTACCTCCCAGTGATATAATTCAAATGGAACAATTACTAGATTCAGAGCAGGTCTTACATACGAGTCCTCTCTACTGAATCAGCTGCCCTGTGGAAACAAGACCCGAAAGCGCCGTGCCACTGCCGGGCCACCTGTACAAACATGGCAGCGTTGGGTGTAGAATAGAGAGTACCACTTCAGTAGGAATTCATAAGATGAAAGCTGAAGTGAAAGAGGCCATCTAGTGGCATCAATGTATAAGCGTTAAAATCCATTTTAAGGGAGGTCAGGTCGGTGCGGCAGATTTGTGAGTGGAGGCTGACAAACACCGGACAAGGTGCAGGAGATTCGATCTCCATTGCCGACGGTGGAGGTTCCTCACTACAAGACAGAGCCTCAACTTGTATACAATTGTAAAAATATATATATTTAATATGTTCTAGACTTCACTGCAAAGGAGTGAAATAAGATTTAACATGTATTGCACTTTTGTTTATGTTACTCTGGACCAGAAGTAAAAATACATAAAATATATAGTACAATCTACAATACTAGCATTCATTTTAAAATTAGATAAATAGATAAAATAAGTAATAATACAACAATAACACTTGATTTATATCCTCGTTCGTTTCAGTGAGCTGACTAGAGGGAAAATTAAAACCCTGCCTATTAATAAGCATCGCTGTCTCCTAGAAAACAGACTTTTCCACATGGGTAAACAAATGGTGTCGTGTGCAGCTCTAATTTGCCGCCTGATCAACAGTGTTTTTTTTTGTCGAATACTTCCAGGACCAGTTGCTGTTTGTCTCCACCCTGCCAGCAGCAGCTTGTGCTTACCGCCCGACTCATGACGGCGGCGGCCTCCATCCACTTCCACTGAGCGAGAAGACAGAAACTCCACCTGCTCCGTCGCTGTGAGCCACGCTGGTGTTGGCTGGAGTGTCAAACTGTTTACTGCCGGTCTTATTAGATCCAGATGTTGCAAGTTCCCTTTTCCCCCTCCGGTGCAGATAAACAGTTTGTGGCATCAAATACAAACGAAATAAACTCGTTTAATAAGTTGCTTTCTTCATGTTCAAGTATCAATGTTGATTCCTTCTCCTCTCTTCACTAACTCATCTCTTATTTAAAATGTATTATGTGTCACGTTTTCATGAGCCCGGGAAGAGATTTAGGGGCATTTTTTCTTATTCTTTGTATATTTTTTTCACTTCATTCGCATTTTCTTCATCCCTTTTTCTTTATTTTCTCAGGTAACATTGACCTTGAAACATTTCATGCATATTTACAGTCATAAAATCTATAAATTCCTGATGTTGAAAATGTTTCCATCATGTTCATGTTGGGTTCAATACATGAACTTAAAACGCACATTGATGGAGCGACTCCATCTATGTTAGAAACAGAAAGGAATAATCTCCTTGTAAACTAATGTTCTGTACATTAATATGCTCTATAAAAAGTAGTCCCCCTAAAAAAACAAGTAGTTGTTCCTCACTTCATCTTTCAACAAATCAGATGTAGACTCTGTTCATTGTCATCTTTGGATGTGCTTCTGAGAAATCCAGGCCAGCAGTTTCCTCTTCTGTCGGTTTTTATGCTAAGCTAAGCTAACCAATGCTACATCAATCCTCCCATTGGAAACCATTTTCACCTAACTCTGCTTTCCAAATGTCAAATCTACATAAAAACTCCCATCCGAACGACCTGACCTGAGCACCGGACTAGTGGAGGAAAGCGTCGCCTGGTGCACCTCCAGGCTCCGCTCTCCCACCTCTCCAAGCCTACAGCATTTCCAACCCCGGCAAGAACAGACGGTGACGAGAGCGACTTATTGGATTGGATCCCACCCAGCAGTGATGTATACGCTCAACCTATATGTCACAGATGGTGGGATTTTGGTGTGGTTGATATAGGAAATCCACTAGTGGAGTATTGATCTTCCTAAGATCTGCTCTCTCAGCCTGATCTCCACAGGATCTGAACCTCCTCAGAGACCTGGAGGGGAGCGGAGCTGCTTCGGGATCTCGGTCTACCTTTTAACCAAGATAAGACAATCACATGCAACAATTTCTCATGAACAGATGTCAGATTCATGACTCTTGCAGTCATGAAGCTTAAGATCAGATAGAAAACGTTAACGTTTGTTACCCTGAACAGTAAGAGACAACGCAGGAAGTGACGTATGCTGAGTGCTCAGAAGGTTTTTGAATAAACTGATTTAACTGACGTGTCCGATCAAATAGAACTTCTGCATATCGGTACTCCACTTGCAGGTTTAATCACGGATATACGTGCAGAAAAACGCATATTGTTGACATTACAAGGCTGCATTTCCTTACGTCTGCAGAAGGAGGAAAGCTTCTCAGGAAGGATGCTCCGTGCGATGCTGAGTGATCGCGATACTGACGCTGATATCGAAAAAATATTAGATTAATGAATTGCCCTTCTCTGGATTGAAAGAGTTCTCTGAATATGAATATATATAAATTAAATTGAATTCTGTATAGTTGAGTAATGTTTTAACACTGGCATCAGAATTCCTTTGTTAAGATAAATACTAAAATTTTAAACTTTTGCACCGAGTTGCATTCTAAATAGTATTTAGATTGTTAAATATTGCCCATTAAACAAATATTCTTGGTGTTGAAAAGTTGCAAATAATTGTCAGTTACGCATCACTGAGCCGTCTGTCTATCTAAATGAGCAGATTATTTGCTTCACAGTTCGAGGATGAGTTTTTTTTAGATGGCCGGGGTTCAAAAAACTACATCAATACAAATAAATAATTAAGTGCTTCATTGTCTAAGGGAAATAAAAGGATGTATTGGACTGGTATCGGCAGAGATACAGTATCAGACATGAACAGCTGGTATGGAGATATTTCTACATTAAAGCATTATTTTGTGACATCACTTAGTTTTCCAGCCTGTTATGGCCCCAAAACAAAATTTCCTCAGGTGTCATCGGTAATATTTTAATGACAGGTGAACCCTGAATATATTTGGGATCCACATCCAGGTGTCGTATACTACAAACAGTATGCAGCAGTGATATTGATTACTGATACCTAGTTTTCTGCTGTTACACTGGTTTAAGGACCATAATGCCCACTCGCCTCCCGTCTCCGTCGTGCCTCTTTCAGACAGTTTTTAATCTCTGGTAAGACAGTCACGTCGAGGTTTGTTGTCTGCCATGTAAACGCTGGTGGAAAGCAGCCCTGCCGCCTGTGCCTGCAAGTCGCCACAGCTCTGCCTTCATTAACCGCGCGCTGCGGGCGAGCTGGAGCTCACAGTGTGGTTAATCCCTGCTGGAAGGCGCCCACCGTATACAGTCATTAATAAAACAGAAGTCACACACACAGCCTACACACACACACGTGGGGCAGGTTTCGGATTGGAGATGAATGGCTGCAACAGCAGCAGCATGCACAGCTAAAAGGTTTATATCTCTGCATGCAGATGTTCTATAGGCTTAGATGCATTTACAGTATTTAATGTTGATTTCAATACGAGACGAGTGTGGAGTTGAACAACATCTGCACCAATGCATCCTTTATCAGTAGTAACTGTGCATACTAAATGTATTAGTTATGTCCCAGAAGCTATAGAATTATTGTTGTACAAGGCACAAAAGGATTGTATAATAATAAATGGATCCTTTGGGTGCTATACAACAGTATTCCATGTAATGGGCCTATGATGAGGGATTAGATTATGTACTTAAAACTGTTGATTTACTACTCTTACATTGTGATGTTCTGCAAATAGTTTACCCATTTATGTGACTTCTATTCTATTAATAAGTTATGAAGTTTATTATAGTGTTTATATTATAGGCTCATGGGAGAGTTGTGATGAGTAAACATCCACCTCCTCACAAGCTGACACGCTTGTGTTGATCCATATTAACCAGCAGAGGGCGCTAATTATAAATCAATCAATTAAACCAGCAGTTCTCACAGTAACATCTTCTTTAAGAGGGTACAGAATTATACAATGTTAAAATTGTTCACCCATCCATGACTGGATCATGAGGCTCTTGAGAGTGACGTGTAGTGTCGGACATCGTGATGATTTAACTGACATCTGACAGGCCTACATGGTCAGAAACCCAGAAGAGAGAGAAGAAACACTGCCGCTCTCCGCTTGCCTCTGACCTGACACCAGCACTGTGTTCTCCTCAATTTATGAGGCATCATGGAAGGTAATGAAGCAGAAAGGTCGGAGGGAATGTGTTTTTATCTGCTCTAAACCAATAGGTCACATTTCCACTTTCCACGCCACCATCCTGTGACTGCAGCTGCTGCCCTTTTTGTGTTAAAACAATATTGTCACCTTGGCCACTCGTACATCGTATCACCAATTCTCCATCTTATTGGCAATGTCACGCAAAAAGGGGTCCGGGAGATATTACAGAATAGATCAGACGGATAGCAGAGGCTTGTCTACAGCCGCAGAGATGATATAAACGTGTGTGTAATGTAAGCCATACATTATGAATCCAATTTGTTTGAGAGAGAAAAAAAAAAGGTGTTTGCAAAATAGGTGGACTGGGCTGTGATTCCTACTGAGGCCACCAGATGGCAGTGTGACGGTGAATATGGGTTCAATGAGGGCAGATTCAATGTGTTTACAGAACCAGCTTGGTTATAATACACCAACTATGCCACAGTGGGTATCCATGCCACTATCACCCAGATTATTTAGAATAAAGATGTATCATCCTCTCAAAGATGTATCTTGAGAAGAGATACCCCGACCTTCTTTAATATAAACCCTTATTTTTGCAGACGTGGTAGGCAGGAAGGTTACTGCAAATACTTATAAATTATTAGATTATTAAAAGATATGAGACATACCTTCAATTATTACAAGGCCATGCAGGAATTATCACAGTCGGACAGTAAATCTATCTGCAATTGAATTAATTTACAGTCCCTAATATTCCCCAGTTGTTCATGTTTATTCTTAATTATATGAAATGATTGAAGCATGTTGGTATGATTAAATAGAGTTTCACATTTCTTTGATATTATAAGGAGGAGAAACAGAAGCTTTGCTTATACATCGATTGGAAGAAGGATGAATATAAGAGCACCAATGCAATCTGGTATCGAGTCTGCAACACCTTGTACGGTGCGGATTTCGGGAGCTTTGTCAAAAAGGGACAGTGTTTATGTTATTAGTTGTAAAATAAGAGAGCATCAAAAATAGGTCTCCATAGAGGCCGTTACTCATCGTCTCATTTTAACAAGAACCGAAACGACCACCAAGATCATCATTATTGTTTTCAGATCAGCTGATCTCTTATATCCACCAGACACCTTGTTCTTTCCAAAACACTGTGAGATGAGGTATTGAATTGAACGAATAATCGAAGGGGGACATCAGAAGGTCACCCTGTTCTCAAAGACTTAACTCGTACTCACAGCCACAAATTCTACTCATCACACATGATGGTTTTAGTCAGAATGAAGATAAACGCCGCCTCTTTCCCACAATGCAACTGTCTGAGCAAAAAGACTCACAACATTTTGCTACATGACACGAGTCACCTCCAGCGGCCACACAGAGATCAATATCACGTGTGACCGTGGAGAGAATCAAAGATGAGGACTTTTAATCTCACTGTACTTACAACATCGTTGACATCGTAAAAAAACAAACAATTGATATCACTTCGTTCAGGAGAGTCTCCTTCTCTCACAAGAGGAAAATAAAGGCAAACGCAGTCATGGTATCTGAGTGACAAGCCAGAGATTGAGAGGCGTCTCAGCTGAATCCTTGTACCAACCAAGCAGTTAGCATCACCATGACAACCTCTAACTGCCGTTGAACCCTCCCACCTGATTCGCAGAAGCTGCCGCCTGTCAATCAAACAGTGTCACACTTTCATGAAAATATTTAACATGGACTTGTGTTACACTTAACATGTATTAACTGAGACGGCCCTTGGCAGAGGTTTCCCCCCCTGAACGCCCTTCTGGCTACAAACATATATTCCTTCCTGCTCTGTTGCGCAACTGCAATATACAAAGTAAATCTTGGAAGTTCTCTGTATCCAGATGGCCAACTGACACTTTTGTCTCAGGGAGGACAGATGTGCTTTTGCGTCAAGGACACGGAGTATTTAAAGCACACCAGGAACAAGATGTTACACAGTTAAGAACTGCTGAATCTGCAAAAAGCACAGGCCGAGGATACAAGGCAGCATGTCTCACTTTGATGTATGATACCACCTGGGTGGTGACGGGAAAACGAGAACACTGAAAAGATCATCGCCTCAAACCACATTTCTACATGGATAAACATCAGCGCATTCAAGAGGTCATCTCAGGGTCACGGTTTATCTAAGTGAGAGATCACCGGTATCGCTGCTCTTCTGTTATCGTGTCTCCTTGAATGCTAATCTAAAGTGGCAGCTCACAACTGAAGACACTCATCTTGGGATTTCACGATATTCAAGAC
The DNA here is from genome assembly GCA_901007825.1 of Macroramphosus scolopax. NCBI lineage: Eukaryota > Metazoa > Chordata > Actinopteri > Syngnathiformes > Centriscidae > Macroramphosus > Macroramphosus scolopax. Next base: position 3,341 of record CAAKHC010014551.1, on the reverse strand, counting down.
AAACAAGAACACCTGTTTCCGAAAGCATCTTCTGGTTTCAAACGCCAGAGCTTGAAGGGTATTTAAACCATTTGTCAGTTTACTTTGGTCCCCTCGGAAGACGACTTGTGACCTGGGTTTCAGGGTCACACGTTCAGAGGGATTTACAGGAAATACTGAGGAAAACATTAGTCATCCAATCGTAGTACAACTTGTATTTCCATTCGGCTGTGCGATCTTTACACCATGGTGACATCATGGTACCGGAACTCAGACAGGTACCGACAAGTCTCCTGGCTGGTTGGTGGCTCTCTGACATATTTGCAGAAAGACTGACTGTGATGACGTCTTCATGGGTTGTGAAAGTGCACAGCAGGTGAGCAGGTAAAAAAAAAACACCAGGAACAGGTACGGCAGCTCTCAACTCGACTGTCGAACCACATTGTAAAGAGTTTGACATTTCCAACATTATTGTTGCAGAGCCAGAGGGTCAAAACACAATGACATTTAAAACAAAACACAAGTCGTGCTTTCACCAGAGAAGGTCATTGAGAGCCTGCCGTCAGCTTCAAGGTCACGCTCGGGACAAATCACATCCAAAGAGATAAAAGAAACTGGATTTTTGTGAATTTTTTTAACTAGATTATTTAGAGTGTTTTCCAAAATGTCTTTTGACTCTCAGGGCCACCGTACGTACGGGATGCTTTTTATCTTCAACATTGCCGTACGTGAAAAACACATTTAATACTTTAAACACTTTTTAAAAAAGTTTTCATTTCATGAATCTTTTGTCGACCCTTGTTGTACCAGCACTAAAAGAATCCTTATCACAAGTACCAAAATATAATTATCCTCATGACCTCGCTTCTTGAAATCTCAACACCAGCTCTGATGAGACGAGGTCTCAACACACACACACACACACACCTCTCCCCCCGTACGCACATGAAGAACTTAACAAAGTACAAAAACACGCAGCTCATGAACTGTCCGTACTCCTTTTCTAACGAACAAAGATCCAGATATCTTCCTGTGAATCCTCCCGGAGGACACACACACACACACCGTACTGTACAGGTGCGCTGACACACTCTCAAAGCACAACAGACATCAAACACATGCGCTTTGCCCAAATGCAATTCCAACAACACTGGAGATTTATTTGATGTGTAGAGAATGATGGGATGATGAAATCCCATCCGATGGTGCGGTGCACCGAGGCTCAGCAGCAGATGTTCCGCTGGGAGACTCTGGGATTATATGTTTTAGACAGAGAGGTGAGAGGTCACACCTTCTAGTAGTGCCGCGGAATTACTCTTAAGAGACCCGTGGGAAACATATTGGTGCAATGACGAAACCCAAAAGTTGGATATTTTTTGGGGAAGCGTAATTAGGTAACAAGGGAGAAACAGAAATAATAAAAAAAAAGGTGCACGGTTCAGAGAGGCGGCTCAGGTGGAGCAGATTTATTTATGAGTTTGCAATCCGGGCTTTAACCTCAGCACGTCCAACGAGCACACACCCAGCTCTGCACAGAAGAAACAGAGAGTGACAAGTATAACATTCCCTCCGAGGGCCCGTTGAATACACAAACCAGTGCAAGCCTGTGGGTGAAATCACATGACTTGAGAGCTAATGTGACCTGTCACGATGTGTCCTTTCCCATTAAAGCATCCCCATCCATCAGGAGGAAGGAGTTATCAATGATAAGGGATAAATAGAGCAAAACAATCCACATAAGATTGAACACACTCACACACAGCGGAGCTATGGCGCCTGATATGCAAATCAAAAACACAGCCATGAAATGATATTCAGCCATCAGTCAGTTCCAGGTTTTAAACTGAAGCAGTGCACAGCAATAAGCAGAAAAAGACCATGTTAATAAAATGAACAATGGCTGCTTCCGTTTGTAGCTCAGTGTCATCATGTTTCATTGTGACCAAGCTACCATTATTGTGATTAGAAACACCCCTGAGGTTCTGGCTATAATAAGGCAGGAAGTCATCAGCTTGTTGGGATGCAATTATTCATACTAACCTGAGAGGTGTAGAGCAAAGGTTACTGTGGAAACTTATCTTTAAAGTGCACAGGCAAAGCAGCTATACACATACGTTTGGGACTGGCAACTGATAAAACGGTGTTTTCCAATAGATTTGGCCTCCAATGATTAAAAAATTATTAATAAATTATCATTGTGTCGCATTCCATTTGGAAATGATGTTGTTTCAGCGATGTAATAGAAATCTACAAAGAGCAATGGTCATCTCCTAAGAGTCAGAATCCTCTACGTGATACACAATAAAATATATATTGACACATGATCAAGGAGAATGCCGAGTTTATCAATACAATGTTTATGCATGCTGCTAAAAATATCACACACTCGGTCAAACTCTAGGCACTAACAGGTGGAGGTTGATGTAGCAAGCATTAGTCCCCAAAACAAGGACATGGTGCCCATAATGGTTCAGTATATAGCAGGGCTGGGCAATTAATTTTCCCATGGGGCCTGATGAGAAACCGGGACTGTTGTTGAGGGCCGGACCAAAAGACTGAACTCAAGTTTGCTCAATATTATTTGATCTCTTTATAAAAAGCAGTAAATTGCATGGTTTTGATTAGCTGCTACTGGTAAGAGCCAAACATTACATTACTATTTAATCAAACTTCACAAAAATGATTTTCACATTCAGCATGTTTTTGCAGAATCAAATTAATCTTTGTAAATAGAAAGTGCCATTGCTCTTTTGTTTGTAGTTTAATTACCTCATTTGCTGTTTTCAGTTATTTTTCTTCTTCACGGAGAGAAATCCAGTCTGTGTTTGAACAAGTAAAGTAAAGTCAGGTTGAATGTCTAAAGGACAGCAGACAGGTGGTGGTCAGTGAGAGAGGATCTGGATCTGCTCACCTTCATCACTGAGGATGTTTGTTCACATATGCAGGTGATCTTCTGAGCCTCTGTGTCAATCTCTCTCTTTTTTCAAGTAAGCTAGCAGCTAACTAGCAGCTAACTAGCATTTCTCGTCTGCTCACCAAAACATTACAGTTGGACTGTCTCAGACGAATTGGAGATCAATGGAAGTTGTCAGCCAGAACATTTAGTGCTCTAAACTTTCAGAAACGGTCAAACAGCTCAGCAGCAACATTATCGATCTGTCCGCTAGAGACATATAAAGCCAGAAAACACCGAGCTACCGAGGGCCCGCCCACCGGAGCTCGGTGCTTTCCTCATTGGTGGGACTCAGCCCAACCAATCAGCAGCGCGCACTGCATGTGATTGACAGGCAGGTGGGAGACACAGGTTGCAAACGCTCGCAGGAAGTACACACGTAAAATAACTTCACAATAAATAAAATGGG
>CAAKHC010014548.1:0-32216 GCA_901007825.1 Macroramphosus scolopax | reverse complement strand
CAACCCTCCCACCCCCCCCCCCCCTCCCCCCCCCCCCCCCCCCCCCGGCCGCCATTATTATTGTTTCACATACACACACACACACAGACACACACAAACCATGAGAGCCAGCCAGCCGAAATAATACATCTTGACATCTGTGCCTGCATACTGCTAGAGGGAGAGAGAGAGAGAGAGAGAGAGAGAGAGAGAGAGAGAGAGAGAGAGAGAGAGAGAGAGCGGAAAGAAGAAGGGTGAAATATGAAGGGGAAGATGATGGACAGCAGAAAGCACAGGGCAATTATATACTGTTTGTGTGTGTGTGTGTGTGTGTGTGTGTGTGTGCGTGTGTGTGTGTGTGTGTGTGTGTGCGTGTGTGTGTTTGCGTGTGTGTGACATGTGTGCAACAGTAAGAGAAAGGGAGGGATGACAGTTGTGTTTGTTTAGCTTCTGTGATTAAAGCAGCCTGCTAGGAGCTGTGTGTTTAGCTATACGGGAATCTGTCCGTTTCTCCCCGCCGCACACACACACACACACACCACACACCACACACACACACACACACACACACACACACATATATATATATAAGCATGCTTCTGCCTGTCTCTACTTTCAAGGATTGTAGGTGTGTTTGCACTGTAAATCCATCATCCGTCTGCCTTTAGTTTTGAAGTGTTTATGTGTGTGTGTGTTACTTGTCGTGAGTGTGAGTGTGTGTGTGTTTGCGATGCCGCCTGTCAGCGTCTCCTCCCTTAAATGTGTGTTTTAGCAGTCTAATCTCTCGGTTTGCTTAAGTGAAATCGTCCCCGGATGTGCGGCGCACGGGGGTGACCGGAAAAACCTGTGTGTGTGTGTGTGTGTGTGTGTGGTTAAGTGTGTGTGCACTGCGCGCTCATTTAGTACAAGTTCGTCCGGAGGTTTGTTCTGCATTCTCTTCCGAGAGCTACCTGTGGATCTCCTCCCGACGCCGCCGATTTCAAGTCCAACAAGCTTTTACGAGGAGATAAAAATCTCTCTCACGCTGCCAAGTGAGGCGGCAAATGCCAAACTCTGTCGAGGGTGGATCAAAAAAAAAACAAAAAACAAGCGTGCGAGACGAACCTGCGCCCCGACGGTAATTGTAAATCACACCAAAGTTCAACCTCGGCGCTGCAGCCCGTCGTAAATACTCTACAGTCGTTGTCTTAACTCCGCTTGACTGTCAGCAACACGTTCAATCCTCCGGAGCTGCTGAGGCTGAAACAAAAGGTCACAGGTTCGATCCGTGTGTCCAGTCGATGTGTCCTTGAGGGGGAGACGGTGACGTACGAGGAGACACAAGCATGAAAAATAACGCTGCACTGATTCTTGTGTATTTTTACTCTGTAATAACTCAGTGATGTATCTCGCTCGCAGCCCGTGTTAATATATTTGCAGATGAGGTTTCATCTTCATGCTCGTTCTTCCAGCGTGATCTGACGGAGGAATATTCATCCCGCCCGGGTCGGGGGGGGAAACCTCCGGCTTTAAGGCTTCATCCTACTCATGCATGGGAGATTTTCCCTCCGTGCATTTGATGGCAAAAGGAATGCATCCCTCACTTCTCCACGCTGCCTCCGACTGAAGAGCAGCAGCTGAAAGAGTAATAAGAGTGCAGCTGCAGGAGTGACATACATGCCGGATGACAGAAACAGAGGATATGTCAGGGATACAGAGGAGGAGAGTTCCCCGCCGCCTGGGTGGAACTTCTAACAGGGTCAAGCGTGAGGTTGTAGTGTAAAAACAGCTCAGGTTAATTCGTATTCTAAATGTGCCATTCACACATTTTCCTGAGCAGCACACACATCTCCCGGTGGATCAAACAGCCCACTACTCTTACCTCCAAGGACGGCTAGCAGCTCTTTTAAAAAAAAGTGGTTAGGGAGGGAGGAAGAAAAAAAGAGCCTCCGCTTGCCAAAACATGGCAGACGGGAGACGTTTCCCCCCCGACTGACTGACAAACCTCACATAACAAGACCTGATTTTGTGGAAATGTAAGTATTGATATAAGTGTGATGCACTCTCGACACTCAGGGAGGAGGAAAAAAAGAAGAGCGCTCTTCAATGTCTTCAAAGAGGGTACTTAGCTAAAAATATCAGTTTCACAGGAGTATTTGGTGATAAAAGAAGTACCATGTTCACATCTCGTATAAACTCGGGTCCTAAATAAACGGACTAATTTGTCACTCGGTGTCGTTCTTTGTGGGTTGCGCTGCTTCTTCCTCCCGATGAGCCGCCGCCAAAACTTCTTCGATTACTTTATCGGTAATCCCTTTAGTGCTCCGAGTGCTGTAAATCTGTCCCGCTGCCGTAATCTTCAATTCATCACACGTTTCCTAATTACGCTCCAGAAATAACAAACCTGGAGTTATTTACTCGCCGGGTTTCTTTACAGTAAGAAACCGCGAGCGATCAAAAGGTTTACGGCCTCGCCGGTGAATCACCGAAGACTAACAAACTACCCTGTTTGCCTTTTTTTATGTCGTAGAAAAAAAAAAGCTCTTAATTAAAGCCTCAAATCATTTTAAACGAAGCTGGAATAATGTAATAGTGCTTTCTTGGCAAGGTCGGCCGTGTAACAGTTCTTAAATCTTCAAAAAGGGACAAACCTGGATAAATAAAGGTTAAAGCAATAAAACAGGCCGAGCATTCTCCAGTAAAGCTCGTCTCTCCTCCCGGCCGACCGGGGACGGCAGGACTGTCGCTGCAGACGAGGTAAGACGCCACAACAGGGCCCTCTTCTTCCGCAGCGCCGCCAAGAGAGCAGCCGAGCGACGCTGGAGGTGCCAATGAATTAGTTCACTGTTTTCGCTCATTATACCAAACTGACCGCCTCACTTTTTCTCTGTCTTTATTTACACGCTTTTTTCTTCATCTCCGACTTCTCTGGCAGCGCACGCACACCGGCGGACAAAGACCCCGCTCATAATGAGAGCATGGCGGTGTCTGAGTGTGTGTTATCCTTTGTGTGGTTAATGTGTGTGTGTGTGTGTGTGGGGAAGGTGGAGGATTATGGCAGTTCCAGAGCTGTGAATAGGGGCCAGGCTGGGCCTCGGCCCCGGCTGAATTAATTACTCTAATTAGCTTCTTAATTGCATATATTAAGCTGCTGGTTAGCCGGGCTGGAGCTGCGGTGAGGTCCTGGATCTAAACCTGCAGCTGGGGGCGGGGACGGCCGAACAAAAGGGGTATTACACACAAAAATGGCAAACCAGCTACACCTTCCCCCCCTCCCACTTGAGGTAGTCTGAAGTGGAGACCAAGCGCTCCCCTCTGTGATGAAGCTTTTCAATTAATAGACTCCCCGCCGCCTCCACCCAACCACCCGCACACACCTCATCAATATATTATCAGTACATAGAAGCAGATGTGTGGTACTAGTGCGGACGATAAGCCCCCCCGGGAAGGAACCGAGAGGATTAATGTTGGAGCCGCAGGGACGACTTGAAGCCGTCTTCATGTTCCTCTGCTGGTGATTCTGGCCGCCGCCGAGCCTCCGACCCTCCGACCCGCCTGGCACGGCCCTCGCGTCGGACCATCAGGACCATTAGTTCCACCGCTTGCTCCACTTCCCCCTGCTTTTTTTTTTCGGGGGCTCCTTTTGTTTTGCAGGGCAAAAAAAAAAATTGCTAAAAATACCTCGTCGTATTTGTGAAATGCACCCGAATTATCTCACAACAATGACGATTAGTGCAGAATAAGTACACAGCCGGTCCGCTAATGAATCTCTCTTCAATAAGCGAGCGGAGTCCACGTGCACGCGCACACACGTGCACGAGCGCCACATGATAATGACGTTCTTTGTGGAGGTTTTTTTGGGGGCTAATTAGGGCTGCTTAAATGGTGGTTTAAAAGGATTTGCAGCTGATTGTTTGTCCTTGTGTCTTTGAGCTGTGGTCCCTCTTGCTCCACTGAGTGTCAACACTGTCTTCCACTGTCTCCTCAGAAATCCTCCTTTCACCCGGCCGTCCGTGGGCCCACCACCATCCTTTCATTCCTCCCATGCTCATTCTAGCTTGTCTGTTTCCCCGTAATTTACGCTTTCTTTCACTTCTCCTCCTCCTGCTCCTCCCTTTCCTTGCCATCTTCCGTCTATTGAGCAGCTGCCCGGTCTGATCCTCCTCCAAGAACACCGTAATCTCCCTCACACATGGCGAAGGTCACGCCTGTTACTTAGAGACAAATCTCGTCACCTAAACAACACCAGCAGTGTGTTTGCACGCTTGCTTCCTTTTTTTTTTGGGGGGAAACAACATTTCGGGGGAAGCAATTTGTTTTCCATCTCAACCTTAGATGAGGAGGATGATGCCAGGTTTCTTTCTGTGTTGGAGTGAGGCTGTTGGAGCTGTTGAAGGGAGAAAAGCTTGCTTGGCGTTGACCAGACGGAGTTCAATGTACACCAACCAACACCTCCGGCTTCCACCGTCTGAAGCCAAAACCAAAACTCTAAATCCCCTGTTAAAGTGTTGTTTTATATTTCTGCCATGTACGAGTTTATTGCAAAAGATAAAGCAACTTTAAAGCAAACTTTAGTTGTTGTGAATAGTTTGGACGGAGCTTTTTTTCCATGTTCTTGTTATGCCAGGCTAATTACAGCCTGAAGACCGAAAGTCCAGCTTCTTCTGGACTTGATGCTCTTTTAGAAATAAATACTTGGGTCAATTACCATTACGCAACGTCTTCAAAACTCGTTCCCATTATTAACGCGGAGGTATAATTTTCAGCCTCCTTTAAGAATCCGTCACGTCAGCGTTTACCAAAAAGGCCATCTGATACAATGATTCACTTTCTCTAGTATACAGAGATGTGTAGTTTAAAGATACATAATGGTACTGATCCCAGAACAGAGGATGCACGAAGGATGAGACCGGCAGAGGACCGCTGGATGTTTCCAGGTTTGTGCAGTTTTCTGTGCGTCAGCTGTTTTTTTTTTTCATCCGATAAAACAAACTACGGACTTGTCGAGCAAAGGCTTTAACTCAAGGCAACCCTCTCCTCTCTCTCTCACACACAGAAAAAGAAAGCAAATAGAGAAAAACATGGTATAAATAACACAGACGGGCCGAGCCAGCCGCCCTTCTTTAAAGTCGTTATGCTAACAAGCTAAGCTAAACACGTGCTAACTTTTTCCAGACATGCTTTAATCCCACGCTCGGCGAAAAAACAAGCAGATTTCCTGAAGTCTAACGATCATTTGGATCATTTGGAATAAATATAACTTATAAATATAAGTCTAACGATCATTTGGAATAAATATAGAAAGCAAATAGAGAAAAAACATGGTATGAATAACACGGACGGGCTGAGCCAGCCGCCCTTCTTTATGCTAACAAGCTAAGCTAAACACGTGCTAACTTTTTCCAGACATGCTCGGTAAAAAAAACAAGCAGATTTCCTGAAGTCTAACGATCATTTGGAATAAATAGATGTTTCACGAAGCAAAGAGCGTGCCAGCGCAAACACACACTGCGCATCTGTCTGCGTAAATCCGATCATTATGCAGATCAGAGGTCATGTTTGCGTGAACCTGGACACTAAATCAAAAGCTATATTAGCAGGGTAATGCGTTCCGCGGATGGCAGAGGTCAGCCGAGAGGTGCGCTTGTTTTAAAGCCCCCCACGTCTGATTGCAGAAGTTTCCTCGGCAGAAGGCAGCAGCACAATGACGCCTTTGTGTGTCAAGCTGCGACGTGGGGAACGGGAAAACTTTGTGTGTGTGTGTGTGTGTGTGTGTGTGTGTGTGTGTGTGTGTTTGTGCGCGTCTGTGTTTGCCTGTCGGATGTAGACACTTGAGTCTCGGAGGAATATCCCAGACACAAAGACAAACTGACAACACCCTTTTCACAAACTCTACATATGCGAGGGAACATGATAATTTCCCATATGATCCAGTCTATATACTAGCGCTAAACCCTCATCCACGAATTCCTTTCCTCTCTGAAAAGATGTTACGAAAGGTGTGATGAGGACACAGAATAATCGAGAATTGCTCATGAGATTTGTTATCGCACATAGTTTGGTTCATGTTTGAGCACAGGTCTGAGAAGGATTGTGCAAACAGACTTCTGGAGGCACAAACACCCTCAGGTTCACACGCAAGTGATTCGTTGACTTTTTTATGTGTGCACACAGAAACAAACAGGAATGTTCTTTTCATAAATGTTGTGTGTGTGTTATAAAACACTGACACGGCCTGAAGCCACGGAGAAACTGGAGAAGGTTTTTTTCTTTCAGTAAAACCACCTAGACATGTTAGTATTTACTCATTCTGTGCCAGGGTGAGTAGCAAAGAAACGTATGAATTGTCTCATCGCCAAGTCCTGTGAGAGGAGGCTGACATACACTGCCTGTTTCGTCTCAAAACATCTGCTGGTGTTGGTCGTATATTTACCGTGTGGAGAACGATGTCATTACAAGACCTCATTGGCATACTCAGCAATCAATATCCATATAATTTGAATCTATCCTTATGTCGTTGCATGAAAAGGTCTTTCATGCCACTGCTGCAGAGTTTGTGTTTGCACACCAGAGGATGATTCGCAGTTACCTAAAGATGTTTCTGCCATGCAAACCTGATGTCTTCTCACATAGGAAGACCAGTCTCAGAACATGAATATCTATCACGATAATGTTGTACAATATCTGGAAGGAATGAGAGCTGCATACGACGTGTTTCTTGCAAACCACTGTAAACCTACATTAGAGTTATAGCCTGCAGTGTCCTCACGTTGTGTGGCCATCTGTGGAAACCCACATCTTTGATGTGCTTTTATTTATTTATTCGTTTGATTTTTTTGGAAAGAACTGTGTCATGAGAAGTAAAAGTAAACCAGCACATGAAATATCTTTTCATCTCTCCGTCATTATCGGCTTCTGAGAAAAACAGCTTGTCATGACTTCATGGGATGCGACTGTCCACGCTGGAAAGGACATGTGAGATTATTCTGGGTGTGGGAAGTTTCCCAGCATACTGTTTGTTCACTCTCTGACATCCAGAAAGAACCCAACAGTGTTCCACCTCCCGAGCTGGCACACGGCCGCGGTTGCTGAATCCATAAGTCTTCCATGACCAGAGGCGACGTAGAACAACGACAAACCTTCCCTCTGTGCATTAGGGGCCTCAATAAGTGAAAACCTGGATATGGATCATTGCTTTTGGCTGTGTTTGAAAGCCGTATGTTTTTGTAACAAGGTGGATTACGGTATGAATTATTCATATAAACTAATCTTAAGCATTGGCAGGTGAAAAATAGTTAGTTTGGAACCTCCCAAAAAAAAAAGCTGCAACCAAAAACAATTTACTTACTTATTGTACATCTTTAATTCACAGTTTGTGAGTTCTAAATGTGATAGACAGATGTTCTGTATAATATTACTGACAGTCGGGAGAAGTTTTGAGACCTAATTTATTTCTAATTTTCTTCACCCATTGGTGATTTCGGCAGATGGCACATGGTTTGACAACCTGGGAAACGGTGGTGATGTCTGGTGTCTCCAAACAATCAGGCCAATTTAATATTAACTTGGACTAATGGTTTGTGTGTGTGTGTGTGGGGGGGGGGGGTGTAGTTGTACAGCTATCTTTGTGAGGACCAATTTGAGTTTTAAACCCTCATAGTGAGGACATTGTGGTCGGTTTCATGTTAGACAATTAATTACGATTATTAGGGATAGGGTACGAGGCTGGGGAAGGGGTTAGCTATACAAACATGTGTGTGTGTGTGTGTGTGTGTGTGTGTTTCTGTGTCGGCATACCGAGGTGCCATTGATGCTCCAGGCAACAGATGGCTTTGGAGAACCTTCAGCCTCACAAATCAAGACTTTATGTCGACCGTCTTCCCCGCGCTGTTTGGACAGCTGTCTGATAACCGGAGCACCTGCAACACACCACAACTCTTTAGATCCATCACGCAGAAAACAACCACACTGTGGATCTATTACACTCATGGACACACTCACAATAACTTAAAAGTATAGTTTGACAATTTGGAAAAAACATGTTTGTTTCCTTCGAGTTAGATGACGAGTTCGATACCGTTCTCATGTCAATGAGGTAAATACAAGGCCTGTTTAGCTTAGCTTAGCATAGTGCTAATTAGCCCCAAACAGCAAAATCAGAACAACAGCTCCATCAGCAGGGACGATGCTCTTTCTTTAATTAGCACAAAATCAAATCCCGTCAAGATTTAGTTGTCAGGAACTTCCTGGAGTCTCTGCTGGTTGCCTGGCAACTGCTGCTGGACAGTTGGGCACATACTCTCTGAAAACCCCAATTTCACACATCGATGTTGATATTTATTGAACAAAAACACAATATAATAAGTTTCTTGTCTTCGGACAGAGCCAGGCTGGTCATTGTCCTCGTTTCTGACCCTGACAGCCAGGCGAGCTAAATGACTGCTGGATGTAACTTGATATTTACCGTACAGACGTGATGATATGTGTCATTTTAAGCATGAAAGTCAATATGTACTGCACAGTCCCTGAACTTCCTATAAGCTTACCTTCAACAACCAGCTCAAAAAAAGCTTTCCGGGTGATGAGCCCCATTGTCACCTCACACTCGTAGCGGCCGGCATCCGAGAAGGTCAGCTTGGTGAACTTGGGCTCTTTGTCCAGTTTAACATTATCCTAATTCAACGAGCAGAATATCAGCATGTTCCAGAACAAGAAAACAAAACACTGACACAAATAAGTTATTCAGACAATGTGGTGTAAAGACTGTTTTTTACCTTCGTCCAGGAGACTTTTGTTTCCCCGGAAGCTTCAACCTGGAAAGTTATCTTCAGGGCCCCACCCGCACCCTTGACAGTCGTCCCAGAAGGGCTTAAATTGATTTCTAGGTCTAAAAGAGAGAAGAGGATGGTGTAATGAAGGTTCAGAGACCTGACAAGCATCCAAACATTCCTGTTGTTAACCATACAGCCCGGCACTTGGCTCAGAGTGCTGCTGACGCAGCTTATTAGAGGCAGTGCTGTTCACTGACCACTTCACAGAGTCAGAAGACACAGACGGAGAAGAAATATTTGGGCTCTCCTTTCTTAATCATAGTATGACACAAGACTAAAGGCTGAAGGAGACATCATGACAAAGGTGCAGAGGGTACTATTTTCATTTGTCTTACAGTTGACTGTGATGACCTTGGTCGCCTCCATCATCGGGTTGTCAACGAGAGAGCATTTGTATTCGCCGGTGACGTCACGGGAGACATGCGTCATGTTGTAGGTGTTTGTGTTCTCCACTTTCACCATCTCCCCCTTCAAAGACAGACATTTGCAAAAAGGCAGGCGATTAGGATATACAAGCATCGAGCGATGCTAAGAGTTACGTTTTCTAGCGATCTACAAGTAAATGCACCTTCAGTTGGAAGTTGAAGCTGGTGGGAGCGGGGTTACCATCTGCCAAACACTTCAGGGTCACGTTGCCTCCTTCTACGAGAGGTTCCTGTGCGATGACCTGAAGGCCGATGTTCTCTGTGGAGTCTGCGGAGAAGAAAAGGAGTCAAACAGGCGGGTGTACAGTATGTGAGGGAGGAGGGTTTATCAGGCGGAGTGTGTGCCTTTAACGGCAGCACCACGGGGACCGCGGAGACCGACGTCAGTCTGCAGAGAGAACAAACTTTGTGCGTCAGTGTTGGTTATGACCAACTTCACAATGCAGTCGAGGAGACGAGCGAATTGCAGTCACATATCGAGGCACTCAACCAGACAATCCTTTCGAAGATCAATGCGTCTGCCTCGATGGAAGCGGAGCTCTTCTCATTCCTCGTGCGAAATTGTTGCAGCACTGGAAAGTTTTGACTTGAAAGGCCACGCTAAGCAAGCAAATTCAATATTTAATGCTGGTTCTATATTAAACCAGCCACTGAGTTACAGAATCCACATCTCATTTTTCAACTGTCACCATTAATAGCGATGGCATTATTGTCTGTCTTGGATGGAAGCAAAAGAGTCTGAAAAATAACACGTGCGTCAGGCCGTCTCTGCTGGCTTCGTCTGATAAGGAGTTTCTTCTAGTCTCTAAAGAATTAATTCTTCAGCTTCTGATCTGGGCCTAAGAGCTTAATGACCGAAGTGCTGTATATATTAAATATACATAAAAGAAACTATAAAGTGATGACAGTGTTGACCATTCGTCCTCCGAATTAAAGTCCGCTCCTCCACCTTATCACAAAGACTATTCAGGTGTGCGAGAGATTTTTATAGAAGTTAAACGATTAATAAAATGAAGACAAACCCAGAGCTACATCAATTTACATTACATGTAGTAGTGTGTTAACTTGTGTCCTCAGATACATGAGAAATAACTCGGTAGGTAAATATAAGTTATAATTCATTTTTGAAGTCAGTGATGGTGAAACTAAAGAAACAGCATTTCCGTCAGTTTTTAGTTTGCACTGCACTCTGCAAACACCAGCTGATGCCGTTCCGATTATCTCACTCACATGTGATGGTGAAGGTCACCGGAGGGGACAGCAGCTCCGCGCCCACATGATGCTTAGTGCTGCATTTGAACTGGGCGTCGGTGTCTTCCTTCTCAGCAGAGTACTTCAGTACGGAGGAAGTGGTCGAGAGGCCAGTGACGGGGTTCACCTGCACCGAGGCTTCGATGGAAATCCCTGGACAGAAGACAAACACCAAGATTACAATACTTCACTGAAGAATAAGCAGCAGTCCAAGATACACAGAATACAAATGTTGGTGTCTTCTCCTACTTTTAAGGGGCTAGTTTGTTGTTTAGTATTTACAATTCTGCAACAGGATGACGACAACACACCTTTCCCATCAGCCACCAGGGGTTTATTGTTCTTCAACCATGTGATGTTTGCAGCTGGATTGGCATCTTGTGCAACACATGCTCCCAGCTGTGGAGGCAAACACCAAAATGTGAGGAAGAAAAAAAAAACTACACTTGGAGAGAATTATTGAAAAGAAAAAAGATCACGCAATGAATTTTCGGGCGAATCTGCATCTTTTAACACGACAAGTTATCAGAGCAATTTAGTTTCTTTTTTTGCACCTTGCCAACTTTTGAGGACTCGGGAGTTTTCTATGCAATGGACCATGAAATGCCCAAAGCATTTCTAAAGCCTCTCAGATCCTTTGGGTATTTGCTTTGCAGTGGGGGATTCTGCTCTTTACTAATTCATGAGAATCACTTCAAAGAACTCATTACTGTAGTTACGCAGTCGCTGCTATGCCTCAGGACACCTTAGCTCAAGCGAGGGATTTCCCTTGATGGTTTACTACTTAAAATAATGTAGGTATGAGCAATGTTTATCATTAAAAACACACCTTGGTAAGTTTCCCGATCTCTAGTTCCGCCGCTTTGTCAGAAATCTCCAGACCTGTGGGCATCTCTGCAGTGAACGGAAAGAAACAAACAGGAGTTTTTAGATGTTCAGTGTGCAACATGTTGCTCATGTCAGGCGCCTTCACTGAACTGTACTCACTGTAGATCACCACATTAACCGGGTATTCCGTGATGTCAGCACCAGCCACCACCATGCAGGTGAAAGTCCGCTGGTCTGTTAACTTGGCTGCAGAAAGCAGCAGACTGGAGTTGTTCGCCATGCTAACCCGGTCCTTATAATCATCGGAGGCAGAAATGGTGACATTCTGGGACTTCTGCTTGACCAGCAGATATCCTGAAAGCCCCTCTCCTTTATCCTGGAGAGCAAAAACAGAGCGGACTGGTTAGGTGTCTGTCACACATGGCATTCTCCTACAGGTCAAACACAGTGGTTAGTCCTGCACCCGCTGCTCATACGGTGGCATATGGAGGGACAGATGCACGGTCTAATGCACAGCAAATGCACTCAGACTGGGCGTGGTTCAGACATAATAAAAGGGTGTCAGACGGACTTCACCATTTTGAATCCATTGACCTCTGCTGTGACTTACATATTTCCATTTAGTGATCAAGATGTCTTCTACTTTTACGCCTACGTGGTTGCAGGGAACCTCGAGTGTTTCTCCATACAGGCCGATGACAGTCTCCAGACTGCTGGCTGTGAAAGAGAAAAAACAGGGTCACATTATTAATTCTGGTCAGCTCCAGCACAGTATGACATTATTTGAATGGAAATAAAAAAATCTCTGTTTTACTCTGAATGCCTCAAAGTCCTCCTTTCTGTGTGTATTTGACAGACCTTTGTAAATACCAACTAGTGTTTGTCTAATATACTAAAAGCCTCAGTTTGTAAAGAGTTTCACGAGTTTAACAACCCTATTTGTAAAAAAAAAAAAAAAAAAAAAAAAACGCGAACCTTTCCTGACCCAAATTTCATTCAAAATATCGCCATGGAGACAAAGTGCTTGAGAGGGGGATGGGAGGAGGGTGCCGGCAGAAGTGTCTCAATGGGATGCGATGAGGGGTGAGAGGCAGAGGGCTTCAGGGAGGCAGATGCTGTCATGGCCGGACTGAGGTGCTATTCACTCTTTTTTTTTTTGCTATTCAGATTCACATTTCAGACCTGAGATTTAAGGCTGAGATAAACGCATGAGTGAATGTGTGGAGCTGGCGGTCTCCCAAACACCTCCTTTGTGACAAATACCGTCCTCGTATTTACAGGAAAATGAGGATACTCCAGGATTCAGCCGGCCATCGCATTGACAGACAGTGATTACGTATTTCTGCACTGACACAAATTCTCACTTTCACTCTCCTTTGTTTTAATGCACGAGAATCTTCAAAGAAGATGAAGAAGTGTCTCCGAGATGAAGGCGGGCCTTTCATTTGCTTTGTTGGTGACGCACTTGATTCATTCTCGAATGAAGGTAAATATCTTTTGCCTGAATTAAGTGACACACTCACAAACACCGTGAAATATATGCAAGCTGTCACAGACAATTAAAAAAAACAATGTTTCAACTGGTTGACACCATGTCTGCGTCTTTGTTTGCGAACAGAGCGGGAAAGTGAGATCCGATTAGAGGCGGTCAATGGAGACGCACGTGGAGATGCATCTTAATGCCGGGTGTTAAATCACACACTTAATGATTTATAGTTGTGTGTGGGATCGACGCGGACCCTACAGTGTAGCCTGGAAGAGTTGTGCATTCATAGGGAATTGGAATAAGGATCTTTTTATAATGAGCCGGATTGATAGATGTGCAAAAAAAAAAAACGTGTGTAATACAGAGGCAGGAAATGAAATATCCACAGAATAGAACAAAAGGGCTTCAAAGAGGTGTTGGCATATCTGCACAGATGACTGTAATCAGTGCTTTCAGCTCCATCCACAGATTGCTCGTGTGAGCATCAAAGCAATGTGACCCACCAAATATTAAGTGGGAAAATACAGATACCACAGCATGTCACCCACATAGACTCAGTCGCAGCATCAAAATGAGGCTTGGCAACGTTTAATACTGAACAGCAACAGCAGGACAAAAAACAAACTGTGCCGCATCTCAGCTGCTGACACTCTTACTATTTATTCTTCCCCAAAAACACTCGGATAAGCACGTGTCAACTGAACAGCACAATTAAAAGTATTTCCTGCAGTGATTCCTCTCATTGTCCAGGATTCGCCACGCCTACATTCTGTTCCTCCTTTTCCTGTTCATCCTTTTGCATTATAAGGGGGAAATTTAGACGATCTAAAGCTTATTTAGAGTAAAATCATGCGTCAGTTTTGCTTAGTCAAAACATCTACGAGTGTTTAGATTTTTGCTGTTGATGAAATTAACATTTCAAGCGTCCTGCAAAAAGACATGGGCAGTTTTTAAATCTCATTTCACAGAGTCAAGCTCTCATCCAGATTTTGTCAACTGTGTGTGCCTCGGTCCGTGGTAATGCAGGCTTCTGGTGCGAGCCCAGCATGCAGATGTAGCCATCCCACACTTCCTTGTTTAGTCCTTCTGCTGTAAATGTAATGAAACTGACTCTCATGCTTGAGCGGGCTTCCGCTAGACGATCAGGTTCCTGGTCCAGGCAGAAAATGTAGGCGTGAAATGAAAATTGGGAGACATTGGAGAATATTAAGAGGACTAATTTAAGTTGCTGCCCCTGCAAGAGGAGGTCACATGCTTTTCACATGGGCTAGATGTGATGAGATGCAGCTACATTTACCTTTGCAGTTATTTAAGGTATAACCCTCTAATGGGTCGAGGAAACATCTCAATGTTTTTCGCAATGTAAAAGTAGAGCGGAAGCGGCAGGGTTTGACAATAGCGTCTCTTTTGCAGCAGCTAATAGGTGATGATTGATGTGTTACCTCAACTTTCTTGAGGCCAGACTTTATCCTCAGGTCTTGTCCCAAAATACTCCCAAAAAATGGGCATTTTTCTTTTCTACTAGTCCTGCGACATTATCCCCACCACTTGTAGTTACCATCTAACTCAGCTCAGCTGTTTGTTCCACCAGGAGACCAACTTCTGACGGCAGGTGCTGAGGTCTGATACCTGACCTCTATACAGCATCTCATTACCAGTTTAATAGACAGGGGAGCGTCTGTGTCTTTAAGGTTCTTCAAAATCGGACTCACTGATTAATCAAGAAAATAATCGACAGATTAATCAATACAAATGATTGTTAGTCACAGCTCAGGTTGAGATTTTATGATTGGTAAATAAGAAGAATCGATTATATTCAGGTTAATGCCAGACAGTTGCTGCAACGTTGGAGACGTTACTGCACTTCCTGTATGAAAACACTCCTTGCATTTGAAATTCAAATAGGCAATTTGGAATATTCAAATAAAGCTGTGTTCAGCCTCTCTGAGAACTTTTGAAGGGGTCTGAATTAAAGAAAGGGCTTAATCTGCACAGATTACACTGTTGCACAATGAGAACTAATCGCACATGTTTAGTTATTGAAGACAAAGCTCCTGCTGCTTATTGAGATAAGTTAATCCCATGCAGCACAAGTAGGTGATGAGCAGTGTAACTTCCCTTTTCTTAACAATCACGACGGAAATGTAAATGTGTGAATCAAACTGTGCTTCTTTCTCAGCGTTAAATTTGTGCCATCCAACACTTTATTGAAACTTATTAGTCTTCTGGACCCTGAATGATTTTGCTTCCTTAGTTTAGGTTTGATTTCTCGGTACTTCTGAATGTGGAATTCTCAGACTGGACACCGAGAAGTAGAAAACGCTCTGGTGGTGTTACATCATGTAACAGACAGGTGAGTGATAGAGACATGAGGCAGCACCGCAGGAGATACTTTCATGTTCCTGATTAAGGCACCTCTATAATGGGCGAGGAGACGGGGGACGACAGCTCAGATATAACCTCACCAGGGAAATCAGTTACCTCCCCACACGAGTCTCTATATCCCTGCACTGCCACCCGGTGCCCTCCCCTCTGTGTGTGTGCGTCAGAGTGTGTCCGCATGTCTTTTCAGCTGCGACATCCAAAAGAAAAAAAAAAGCAGGCCCAAACTTATTAAGTCCTGAAAATGAGGATTCTGCACTGAATGGAGATCCCATGGCGCAAGTCCACAAAGGCTGGATGGCAAATAGCCTCGCTTCTGAAGCGGTTCGGCGGCGAGAGGGCAGACAGACCCACTTCAGCTGGATCAATAATAGTTGAGTAAGGCCAGATTTGTGTAGTGTACTTAGGAGTGGAAAATCAAAGAAAGCCTAACCTTCTATAACATTCTGCTTCTTGTCCTTATCTTTTCTTTAATAATTTAACAAGCGCTGAATTTTAAAGGGCAATTTAAAAGTATCTGCAATGAGAAGAGTTCAGCGGTTTTAATAAGCTCAGACGCTCATTCGCCGCAACGCACAGTGAAAGAGTTGTTGTCGCATGGAAAGACGTGTTCTTGAGTCACTCGTTTGTGACACACACTGACATATCTTCCACAGCGGATAGATTATCGGTACATGGGGAAACAAACATGTGCTATTTAAGAGCTATTCAAGTAACAGTCTTGAACTGACCTCTGTTCTTATATCTTTATGTGACAAGCAGATGACTGTATGTGAGTTCTGCTGCTGTATCGGTTTATGTCTAAAAACTGTTCCAGACCAGCTGGCTGAAGAAGGATTTGTCAAAAAAAACCACACAGCTTCATCCTCACTATCTCTATCTGTCTCTCTCCAGGGATCCTAATCATGTCACTGATGGATATCTGACAGTAAATACAAGAGCAGCATCCCTTTCTCACTGTTCTCTTATTGTCCCGGGCTGAGATATGGACGTGCCATTCCCTACACCAACATTGTGTTCGGTGTTGCTTTTCTTCCCTGCCTGCTGTAATGGCCTGTCACCGTCTGCAGTACATGAGGCTGAGGGCTTTTATTTGCAGGACTGCTTGGAGCTACATACTAATGTCCGTAACTGAGTGACGCTCCATTTTTCACTCATGCAATGAGGCTGCACGAAAGAACTTTTGTCATGTAGGTAATGAATGTGAGTCGTCGCGCTGAAGGAAGGTTGCAGGTCGTATTTCTCCAAGACTTTGCACGAATCTCCACTTTAACGTGTATCTACAAACTTCTTTTCCACATTGTCTTTCAATGCGACTCACAAATTGCAGATAATTAATGAATTAATTTGCCTATAAAACATCAAGTCGGCAGTGTTAGTCGGGAAAAATCTGTCATTATAAAGTTGACATCTTCAGTATCTCCATCTGACCATCAGATATAAACTGTTTAGAATATTATAATATGCGAGCAATAAAAAGTAGCAAACCTCGAGGCAAAGACAATAAAGGACAAGCAGTCGATTGCTTCAC
The DNA here is from genome assembly GCA_901007825.1 of Macroramphosus scolopax. Classification (NCBI taxonomy): domain Eukaryota; kingdom Metazoa; phylum Chordata; class Actinopteri; order Syngnathiformes; family Centriscidae; genus Macroramphosus; species Macroramphosus scolopax. The sequence goes on along the minus strand of CAAKHC010014548.1, from coordinate 15,524 downwards.
ATATAAAAACTGTCGTTAATTAACCGCCGAGGTTGTTGACGAGCTGCCTGAATCGGTCTGTCTGCAGAGCAAGGTGGCAGCGATGTGTTTTCCGACACACTTCAATGTGAACAAAGGCCACGTCAGGACACAGAGAGGCTACCAGGAGGCGTTTTCGATCTGTTTTCCGATCCTCCTTTTCTCAACCATAACATCTTTTTTTTTGTTTTGTTGGCACTGAGGTAAACCACCAGCGCGAGGAAGTTGCCTGCATCCTGTTGACCTTCAGAAGGGAAAGAGGGTCTTCTTTAGAGGAAACCATGTGAACAAGAAGCTCCATTTACGGAAAGAAAGAAATGACACAATGGTTTCATTTTCTGACAGCGTTCCCCTGCAGGCTCTAACTGCAGGCTTGCTGAACTGGGCTCGTCTGAGCCTCTTTTGTTGGTAATAAATGATCCACTCTCCATGGATTGTTATCTTAAAGTGCCTCAAGAAACTTAAGTCTAACACATTTATTAGCTTTAAGACAGAAACACTGTCATGCTGTCAGACATGGATGAGTTCAACACTAAATTGTCATAAAGTCAAGCAACATTGGGAGGAGAAATCAGTCTGGAGAAAAGCAGAGCAATTTATTTTCACATTATTTTCTCTGTGCAACTAAAGGCAAGATATTGCTCGGTGTCCTCAAACTTTGAATTAATTCCACCAGCTCCAGCGCTGATAAGACTGACAACTTCTTCAGTTATAACCTCAAGGAAATATTATCATAAGATAATGCAGTGGGGCCGGTCGTGTTCAGGAGCGAGGGTGACCATGACAGGCTGAATTTAATCTCTTTAGATAAAAGATTGTTGAATTCTTGGGCGATACGATGTCTTTGAATTTGCTTATTTAGTTTAGGATATTTGTTCCCCCCTTTAGTGCGACGGAAAACAAAGAAATCTTCGTTATGAAAATAATAACTGAGCTGATTGTGGTATCATAGCACCGCTTTCCTCCACGGATCTTCTCCCAAATCTGCAACTCGGTAAACGAACGTTGTCAACACACATTAGCAGATAAACTTTGTTTGCTCAGAAGTCGGAGCATCAGCGGATATTGTTGTTCTGCAGATCTTTTCGTGCAGGTGAAGAGGTGAGGTTTAATTATTAACCTTTTTTTTTTCATGAAAACCAAGGCTTCCTTAAGAGCTATGGTTAAAGAAAAGAAATGAAACGCACTTATATTTTCAGAGCCCGCACTCAACAGAGCCAGGACTGTGACCTCAAGGCATAACAAGTTCTGAGGCGCAGGATGTGGAACTCAGCCCAGTATTATGAAGTCTACCAAGCATTATGCAACGACCTCCTTCACCCCAGCAAGGATAAACAGGGCAGGGATAAACATGGTGGACCACTGTGCTCCCCAAGCTAACGATAGCATTGCAAACAAAATACCCCATCATGTGACCTCATTTTATTACTGCGTATAACTTGTGAAAATAAAAAACCTTTATGCATCTTTTTATTTCAATGAAAAGCCCTCACCTCCTCTCTGGCTATGATAAGATGCAGGTTTCCACTGTGGAATAAACAACATGCTCTTCCAGCCCGAGATGGCCTCCGCCCCCTCGGGCAAAGAAAACAATCCTCATTTGCTGCATCATGTGTGGTCAACAGATGACAGGAGGTGGGAAGAGGGCTAATTCATTGCCTGCAATCCCACTTGGCGGGTTGCCTTTGTTGCTTTGTGACTGGAAATGCTGGTTCCCTTTTGCTCTGCTTGAGAGTTGTCGTGAGGACAGCTGGGTACCTGTGCAGACCTGCCACTGCGGGGTCGGGTTTCAGCTTACGCCTCCCTTCTGATTGTGAAACCAGGATGTAGAAAGAGAGGGGCGCCGGGGAAGGAGCCAAGTTTGCCCTGCGGTGTTTCAAACCATTTGTGTAATTAATAGCTGGTTGCAGAAAGCAGAAAATCTGGTTTCCTATCATATATCTGTTGTTATCCATGACCATGTTCTGCTCAGCGCGGCCCGCACAGTCAGCAAAACCACACTTTTTTTAATGAGCTTTCAATTACGAGCGATGTGGTTTGAACACATAATCATCTGCTCCCCACAAGAGCGTTTGTGTTCTTCTTCTGACTCGTCTCATTGATTTCAGGGTGCCGGGGCTTCTATGGAAAAGGGTGATTTCACATACTTTCATGCGCCAATGATAATTTAGTTAGTTGAATCAAAATGCAACTCCAGATGTGTTTGTTTACGTTGCCAACGCTGCCAATCAAAATTAATCACAACACACAGCCCCGATGCAGCAGAGGTGTTTTGGTGCTCGCTTGCCCACATGAATGCTGTTGACATGAAAAGACAAGATAGCACGGCAAGTCGAGAATCTCTCTTTATGGCTGTACAGGTTTTTTAAACATCTTATCTTGTTTGTTCCTACAGCTGTATATTTTTTCAATATCCACAGGTCTGTTCACAATCCCCGGAGAACAAGGGCAGACGCTTTTATCTGCTCTGCGTTATTCGTGTAGGTTGAGACGATATCAGCAAGGGCACTCCAATAATAAGCCCAGAGGAAGATGTGAGGCCTCTGCTGGAGCTCTGAACAGGTTGCATTGTGCCTGCAATTCATTTTGCTCCATTAAGGACATTGTCAGAGGCTTATTGTTGCGGCGGGTATATGGGTTTTCACTCCGTTTATATAATGAAGAAAGAAACAGCTGGTTCGTGATTCTGACGGTCTGGCATGCTGTTAATGTTCCAGGGAAATAGAACCGAGTTTCCTGCTAAATGTCACTCAGCAGTTCAGGAAAATATCTCAACATGATGCCCCGTTGCCTCCGTCTGACCTGCTTTTCAATGCAGCAAAAAAAAAAAACACTGCAAACAGCATTTATAATTACTGTGTTGTTGTGTTGAAGGTGGATTAATGAAAAAGGAAAGTGCAGGCAAATATTTACACACGATATTTAAACCTTCACGATCTGTCATCTTGATGAGTGAAGGAAAGTTTTATAGGAGGTAAACAATGTCGTGGGTTCTTAAGAAATTAACCTCAAGTTCCTTGTAACTGCAGCGAACCGTAATGTGCAATCAAACGAGACAAACTGGTTCGGATTTGGATTAACTTGTTCAGACACACGACTCTGACGAAATAATTATCCGAGGGCAAATATTTTTGACTGGCTAAATCATATATTTGGCGTTCGGTTTTAGCATTTCCTTCCTTCTTAGAGAACCATGTGTTCAATCAATTAGTGGAGGATTTCTTTATGGAAATCACATCATATCATTGGCGGTATGAGCACTTTGTTTGCATCGTGCTTAAGGAAAGACAGTTGGGAAAGATAAAAGCATGATAAGAAGGGTGATAATCACTCTATACATGACTTGCCATAAGGTTTCCTAGACATTGATCCTAAAGCATGACCATTAGTCTTTGAAAGGATCTCCTCAACACACATGAGCATCTGCAACACCCTCTTAAGAAGATGTCATAAACTGTGTCAGCAGATGAGCCACAATGCTGCAGGGACTGCTCTTAAGACATCAGCCTGCTCGATGACGGTAAGTGCACTCAGAAATCACGTCCATTATGTCGTGAATTATGTATTTGAGGGTTGCAGGCCAGGGGACCCGAGGGGAGAGGTGGTGGACGGTGGGAGATTACAGAAGCTAGAACATAGGAGAGCCCACAGCCCTCATAATCCAACAACAGCTCCCATTATGGACGCGCCATTAAAGCCAACATTAACAAAGCTCGCCGCTTACGACGTGTCCATTATCTCTTCCTAATGTAACTCAGTGCTCGATGATCAATCACCTCGTTTTCCCGTTTCTGAAGGAGCTGACCTCTGCCGCACAGATGAAACGAATCATAACTGACGTGGAAATGATCATCCGACGCCTGTCTTAGTTAGAAATTACATTCGTAGGCTCGGAACGATCAATCAAGGGTTTGAAATTTTTTCATACCAATAGAAATTCTGCTCTAAAAAAACAATTAGTCTTAATATTAATAAATAAAAGACTGTAATCCCAAGCTTTTATCTGTGAAGATGAAATACCGTTCAATACTTTATAGTCTTTTCACTTCACTACTTAAAAGCAGAAGTCTATTGAGTTGAGGTCAAATAATGCTTCTGTGGAACAAGTAGCAGGGCTGAAGTTTATTAACTCTCATTTCAGAACGGTCCTACTTAATTAAAGCAATTTAACCGTGATAACTCTCTCATTACCAAACTAGAGGATCCTGTAAGCATTATTGGATTTGTCCTGTTCTTCCTGCCTAATGAGGAGCTTCAATCCACCGGCAACAACTTTGCTTCCAACCGCAGCAGCTCGGAGTTACAAAGACTTTCACCTCGCAGTTACTGAAATACTTCTTGGTTTTGCTACTTTAGTTGAATAAGATCTTATATTCTAAAGATTGTTATCTCCGGCCCCAGTTTACAGACGTCTCAGGAGTACACATAAAAAAACCACTTGACTGGAGGAAAAACAGTCATGATGAAGAGGAAGTGTGGCTGCATTGTGGCTTTGTTCAAGAAAGTTCAAGGTATGTGCTGAAGAAACATCCTTCTGCAGCTCCGATTCAAGTTCTGACTGAATATTCTTGGGACTTCACTGCATCTACCTGGACTCATACCTGGATGCATATTGAAATAGCAGAGTCTCGAGAATCATTCCCTGCTTTGTTGTTTAAGGTTTTACGGAGATTTCGGGGGCACAGATAATTGTGCAGTTTCTCAAAAGGCAATCTCCTTTGTTTGGCCTGTTTATTTCAAATTGCAGGCCATGTTTTCCCAGCTTTCACAGGAGGGTGTAATCAAACCAACTAAGGTTTTTTAAATTGCAGCCAAACTGATAAAGTAAATGGCCTTTTTTAACCAACAAATTTAACACATCCAGGATATTTTTAAGTGCTCTGGCTTCATCACCCAACAAGCCTCCTCCTATTGATTCAGAGAATTCTATTATTATTGACGTATTAGTGAAGCCACAACAGTTTCTGCTATTTCCCCGAGCTGCAATCACCTTTTTGTTCATGTACCTGCACGTCTGTCTGTACCACAAGTGCTCCCTGCCCTGTTCTAGTGGCCCCGCCTCCTCTCTGCCCCCATCCCAATCTCCCTCAGTGGAAAAGCTTTGAACCTTCGGGTCCTCAGGGAACAATTGTGTTTACCATTATACGATCTGTTGCAGGTGACGCCTGAGGATACAAACCAAACATGCTGCCACAGCTCACCCCTGTTGAAGGTGAATGAGGCCTTGTCTGCAGAACGGAACTGGCGACAAACCCACGCACACACCTGACCACAGTTATGAAGAGACAGGAAGATAGATATTCTATAACCCATCTGGGTAAATCAAAATGCATCCACTTATTGATCTGAGTGCCTCTATGTTGGACCTGGATGATACTCTCACATTAGCTGAGCGAGGAGGCGTGTCTGCTGTTGTACACTCATCATGACAGACCTGACCTTCTAACCCTTCACTGCGGAGCGGCCCAGACGACGCTCCCCATTCCAATAAGCCAAACAGCCTGGTTTGTATTAAGAGGGCATGACGGTTTCAAATTGTGTCCATCTCCTGGCTCTGGGGGGATCCTTAAGTGTCTGCTGGATAAACAGAGCGAAGAGTGATTGGAGCAATACACAGGGAGCAGACAATGCATACAAAGGATTATGCACCTGCTTGAACATAAAATCTGTGTGATTTCACATTTAGTACCCCTGGACCGGCTTTGATGGGGTAATGTGAAAAGTTGGAGATAAACATACGCTGTGGCACCAGCGTGTGACCAGTCATCCTGCGACTTCCTGATTTACGCGGTGGGATAGCTGCCTACCAGATTTGGCAGAGAGGTTTTTACTAGTGTGAACTCCAAAGGCAAAAATAAAGATGGGTTTTTGTGCGTGATGAATTTGTGCACTCCACAAAGGGGAACGTGTTTGAGATAAATTCAAAAGACCATCCATCCGTTGCTGAAACAACAAAAGGAATCGTGGTACCTTGTTTTTTTTTACAATGACACATAACAGAAAAAACTGTCATAACAAACCCAGTCGTGCTTCTTTTGTTCCCACAGGACCAGATACCCATCCTCCATGTTCAACGTATGTCACTGTCACTTCGGTCCTTAAAGGCGTAATAATTTCGTTAGTAGTGGCTATTACATTTTCTCCTTCCATCAGGAAATGAAGAGACGCCATACATCAAGACAAGTGCTTTTAGTCATTGACCCAGCCGCTCCCCTCCTGCTCCTTTTCATGGGTGTCATACTCGGAACAAGCTGCTCTTGAGAGCCCGGAGGACGACAGATCTAACTGATCCGGCTTCATGAAAAAACTAAATACACAAAATGGGCAAAGACCTCTTGCACAACTCGGGGAGCTGAAATATCCACAATGTGGCCTGAAGAGTTTGGAAGTGAGAAATCTCCATGGGAATGTTGTGCTCAGACTATCCCCCTTCAAGCTAACTGAGTCAACACGCTGTTCGGAGAGTCTCTGGAGAAATGGGCTTCCTCTACTGCTGGGTCAGACCAAAACAGAGGCCTTCAGGCTACAGCTCCCTGAACAGTCCAGAAAAGGCATGTGAAATTATAATCATACAAAAAAAAAAAAAAATACAGGGGCACCTTTGCCGTGTTTTAAAAAAAGCTCAGTCCCTTTGGCACAAACTGCATCTGCAAATATGAAATGTGAATATATTTGTAGCCTCTAGCAGCAGAGCTCCCCGGATGCCGCGGTTGGTCGGCGCACCAGCAACAACTACAAGATGCCAGCGAGCTCTCTCAACTGAGAGGCTGGAACTAGTATTGCTGTCATATTTTGGAGAGACATTCGTGGTCCCCGGATGATGAAGCCTTCACCGACTGTGACAGTGAGTTTGACGGCTGTGGCGAGATCCAAACAACTATTGGATGGATTCCATTTCGTAAAGAGGTTTCTGTCCCCCCTCGCGGATTACATTTGGATCCGTCGCTTTTCATGAAGCGCAATCATCTCGCCGGGAGTTTATTTTCTTGTATCGTATCCAAAAATCGAATGACATTCCACACAAGATGTCCTTTGTGATTAGACGTTCACACGCTACGCTGAACCAGGATGGTGAAAGTTGGAAACGAGCGAAAGTCGGCGTGTTAGCATTTAGCTCGAACCACCAAAGTGCTTTGATCGAGCCTCCCGGTTTTATAGCTCGTAGGAACTTCTCATCCAAATAACTGAATCGGTCTGTACATGCAAAACAGCCTCCTACTGTCTCACTCCACTATTCAGATTTAATGAATATGAAGAAACGTGTGTTTTGCGGTTGTAACGACACGACAAAAGGGAAACGCAGTATACCAGAGACATTAAGTGAAGGGGGCCGGAAATTGAATCGTTCAAGCGTGACATCTAAAGGAGATACAGCCCTGAGCAGGGAAAGGTAACAACATCGTCAAATTATTAGAAACCTTGGGAGACGTTACTGATATTACAAACGGCTCTGTTCGTTTGTGTTGGCTCTGCTTGTGGATGAGCGGGCTGCTGCGAGCCCTACATGACTAGACAGGTAATCCTGAGATTCCCTCGGAGTTAAAAAAGCATTAACAGCGGCGGAAAGATGACAGTTCATTTTTCAATCTCAGTTTTTTTGCAGAGTGACCGAGCACATTCAATCAAATAACCATCATTAAATGAGGAAATGGTCCGTCCTTTTCTCTGTATCTAATACTTGTACGGGGGGAAAATAAATGATAGCATAATGGACTGTGGCATCTTCATTATTTAAAATGAACCACTGAAATGATCATTTAACAACATCCCCACTCTATAAACAAGGCCTGCTGATACTTCAACTCGGATGCCACAGGAGACGCAGCCCGCCAGTTTGTTTACTAGGAAAACATTCCTGCTTATTTCTTGAGCGACCGCCGAGCAGAAGAACCAAACACGTTCATTTATTTATGATAAAGGGGATAAATCAGCGCAAAAGTCTTTGTGTACGATGCACCAGTGGGATGTGTAGAGGTGCTGAGGCCGATACACCTCTCAAGACGTCCCATCAAAACAATTAGGCAAGGCGTCAGACAAGCTCCTCTTCAGCTTCCTCGTCAGGCCTGCCGGTGGAGCCGCCGAGTGCTAAACAGCAGCGGTAAGTGTCTTATCATAAAATCATCACGCAAACTCAGAAGTCACGCATGAGCATCGCTTTAATTGCCATGCAAATATCCACCACTTGATTGTCTCCAAAGAAAAACTGATGATTAATCGGGGGACATGGAGCCGCCGCTGTTTGCTGCGGCTTCCAACGAGACAGTTGTGAACTACGTCGTGTAATGTGCCGTGAGGATTACAGTTCATTACTTCTCACTTAATCATGGTTGCGCACATTAGAAAGTACATGCCCCGAGGCCGGGAACAAAGTCTCAACTGTTCACTGGACTGAATGGGGGAAATGTCTCGCAGGAGGGAGGAGGAGGTGGGCGGACTAATGATTTATGTACAGAACATTCCCAGAAAGAGTCAAATAATGCGACACAGACAGCGTCCGAAATTCGGTTGTTGATGAGCCCCGACGCCCCTTCGACGTCACGCACCTGTTACGCTCCAATGTGATTAAAAAGTTATTTCAAAGTGGATATAAAGTAGAATTTGAACTAACGAACGCTCAGCTTGTTTCCGTCAGTAAAACTACCGTTCGGCGTCGCGGCTTTACATTTCGACCATGTTGATCTATTGCTGTTTAAAATTCAGGGTTTTCTCTGCTCACTTGACACTTTTTTTTTTTTATGTAAATGAGTTTACCGTTAATTTGTGACGATTAATGTATAAACTTGAGCATCAAACACATCCTATTTCGTTGGTTATCTCCCTCCTAGAAACAGAATTATGTGGATGTATTCTTTAATTCAAGTCTCAGGGCATCTATTTTGATATAATTGTTTATGCCAGTCCAGATCTATTCACCTGCCAGCGGCAGCGTTCGACAACGTTAAAATATTGATAGAAAAGCACACAATCTAATATGATTTAAAATGTCAAGAAGAGCCTCTCAAGGGTGGTTGCGTGTGTTTCGATAGGTTGATGCCTCAGAGAGAAAAGGCCAACGGTTCACTCTTTCATCTTGTTTCTTACTTAGGGACTACCTGAATGATAGGCTTTTAATTCCAATCAGACATGTACTTCCTCCATCCCCAAGAGAGATTCTCCCCGGAATTAGATCTCCTGTCTCCTACAATTTCAAACCGGGGAAGCATTTAATCACAGATAGCTTCAGGCACCACGGACGGCCGCCGCGGTGAAGGAAGGATGGTGGACATCACTGCAACACAAAGAAACTACTTTTGAAATGGCAAGAATGTGAATCCAGAGGTCAAACACAGACACAAAAAACGTTCTGTTGAGTCCCACAGGGAAGACGTAACAAGGAGCGGCGCAATCTTTCATGAATGAAAAATAGAAAAACAGTGTTTTGAGTGAATAGAGGGACTACTCTCTCTTGCCAAAGAGCTTTTTGGACCCAACAGAGGCTGACTCAGAAATGAATGGGAGGACAAAATCCATGTCATTTTATGAGCCGCCCAGGGGCTTGAAATGAATCTTTCACCTTTTGCACAAAAGCTGTGTCAATCCAACTGACTTCCCTGAACCTCAGACAAAGTCAAAATAAGGATTGATACAATAGAAACCTCCTGTCCTGCCACTTGACTCTCATAAATAGGACGAAATAATGACTTTATGGGCGTGCATGCATAAATATCAGAGGTTCGCCACTGCCTGCCTCTCTGAGTCAATGGGAGCCCCTGCTGCTGGCACTCCCATGTGGTGACACTGCTGTCGGCGGTGGGTGCAGGGCTCCTGCTTTGTCTTTCTATATCTATAAGATACATTTTAATGAGAAACAGAAATTCATTAAATGTCATTTCAAAAACAAAGGCCATCTTAAGCAAACGCCCCCAGACTTTGTCGGAGGTGGTGCGACTCTCATCCCAGTTAATGGAGTGCTCTTAAAGAATTCATTAAAACGGAGCAATGACTCTAATGGAGAATTTGAACAAAGATCCCAGTAAAAAATGGGTGTGGCCACAGGCTTTTCATATGGAGGAGAGATGCCCCCACCCTAGTCAGGTTGCACATGTGAAGTGCAGAGGCAGGCAGCAGCTACTCTGTGCCCTCTCCGAGGGGTGTGTGCTGTTCCATATTAATGACAAAGAGAGGAGCAGGAGCAAGAAGTCGCTATCATGCACTCATTTGTTTAAAAAGGGCCAGCTTCACAATACAGTCGGCGGGAGTCCAGAGGAATCCAGTGAAAGCTGGGGGCTGTGTCAATGACAAAAGACAGAGACAACCTCAGTTTTTTGTCCCTGAAAACAAGAGCTGCCCAATTTCAGAATGCCGTTGGTCTTTCACCAAACCCAGGACACCTTCATGCATTTCAATGGGGGTTTTCCTGCATAAAGAAAGAAGCACTACTGCATAGCGCAGTCATCTCTCTCCTGTTGTTAAGCCTTTCTTAACAGCAGAAACAATGGAACTCCGGTCCCTCCCCCTCGGGTAACAAATAAACCATTATTTTGCACGGCCGGGAGAGGAACCTGCGTGCAAGATGAGGAAAGTGTGAAGATGGCGGAGAATGCTGAAATCTTTGACTTTAAAACGTTCTCACCTAAGTCTAAGCCGAGGTGAAAAAATGTAAAGCAGTCTACAAAAAGTCAATAAGGTGCTTAATTGCACCGGCCTTTCTTAGCCTGACTGGCGAATTAAAACCAAATGGGGAAGGCTGAAGAGGCTATTTTAGCTGATATCTCCCACCCCCAGTCCAGAAGTGGGGCAGGCCAATCACCAAAGTGTAATTAAGATTCACTTGCTGCCGTTTAACTGACCATCCTGTGTGTAAACCTGTCACAGGTGAACAAAAGACCCTTTTCTTGTTGAATTATTGCCTAAGAGTGATTACTTCTGCCACATAAGCCCTTTCATTCTCTCAATGCAATCTCCCTGCCCGGTGAGTCCAGCAGAGAGTGAAATTCTCTCCCCGACATGAAGGAAACTCAGCATGTTCATGCGGTGGCTCGAATTTCTTCACCGCGGTCTTCCTCCATCCAATCTTAAAGTTCCTTTTTTTTTTTTTTTTGGAAGTTTTGGCCAATTTCTAAAAATATATAAAAGTCCCAAAGGTTTTTTACAGCTTTATGACATAAAACCACAACAGTAAATGGTATAATCAAGTAATTGAAAATGTTTTATCTCTGGAGTTTTTTTCATTTAGCTCCATGTGAGCGATGGTGCTTTTCTTTCAACAACTGCACACACAAACAGGAATTATAAGGAGGCACTTGGCCCCTTCACGGCCCTAAAACCAACACTAATGCACCTGTTCAACGTCCTGCCGGGGGTGGAGGGTGCGAGTGTGTGAGTGGTTGTGTGGGTGTGCACTACTCCAACCTCCTGTTGGAGTAGTGCAGCACAGACAAAGGTCAAAGAAACCGGTAATGCATGTCCATGTTGAACTGTTACATCAGAGCGTGTTTGTTCAACCTCGTGTTATTTGAGTTGCACAATTTAATTATTTTTAGTCTTCAGATGCCAAAACTTGTTTTTTCATTTTAAGGGATTTGGAGTTTAAAGCTAAAGTTACCATGTTAGTGGTTGTAAAAGCTGGATCTTCACATCCAGGCTGTAAAGCATCGCTACCAGGGGCACTGGTAGGAATTCACCCCCTGATGGGAAGTGACACAGGGCTCCCCCGACATAATGCAGCTTTAATTTACAGTATGACCTCGCCTGTCTGAATGCTCCTCTCTTGTTTCAGAAGCCCATGAAAATGTCCCCCTCTTTTCTCTCCATCAGCAGCACCTCAGCCTTCTGCTCACACATCCCTTTACTCCGTATTCCCATCACGCCTTGAGATGTGCATAATCCACACCAATCAGCAAACTCATCGAACGTAAATATCTTTGTATTGAACATCTGTTTCCATGTTACATCTCACTGGCTCTTTGTTTCCCTGCGTGAGTAGCGGCATCTGTCTCACTTTCCGTTCAAGGCTTTTTTCCGATAGGAACTCGTCGAAAACCATTCATAACAATTACACATCTGATGATAGGAGAGGCTCCCCAACACACGTTCCCTCCACACAGAGAGAGACATTCAAAGCTGTCAAACGTGGGCTGAGATAATGAGCTAGGATATCGTCTTATAAGGGAAAAGAAGGGCTTGTTAGTTACGTGTGTTTTGGGTTCAATTTTTGTTTTACATTGGGATTAAGCTCTCCAGCAACAGATCATTTACCAATATCAAACAATGATTTAGCTTGAGACTGAAGTGTAAAAGTGATGGTGAAGTGGCACAGAGGGAAGTACAGATGCAGCATTTCTATTCAGGGCCATGTTTCAGACGTGTTGTCGTACTTGTCGTGAATGCATATGAATTTTGCATGAAACTACACAATACTTTTCCAGCAATCGCTTTTGAAAGAAAAAAAAAAAAGGGGGAACCAACCACAAGCAGTGTTCAGACATCAAGAAGAAAAACCGCCTCTAAACGAGACGGGACATGCACTGGAACACGAAACCACACTTGTACAAAATCATACATGTATCCTGAGTGCAGCCTACAATTAAAAACTGTCCCGTTCCCGGCATTCACATCACCGCATTCATGAGGCGAGTCTGGACGTAACCTAGTTAGAATGAAAAGCAGGCGAGTGAATCTATCTCAGGTGGAATTGGGTGACCCCCTGCAAGAGATTAGTCCATTAGCAAAAGGAGACCCACTCTCTTGACAAGTAATACCAGCTGTGACACCGAGCTGCAGTCTGTGTCTTCAGGGGAGGGTGGGGGACTTGGGGGCGGTGGTGTGGGGGAAGGGTGCAGCCGAGGGAGGGGACAAAAAAACAGATGCATCTTTCCCAACTACTTGTCCCCAGAGCGATTCGCGGCTCAGCTTTTCTCTTCTACCTGCTTCTGGCCCGTGCAGCCGAGCTCCGGGAGCTGTCGCTTTTTCATCTGTTACAACATAATAAACACGCGTCTGTTTCTTTATCACAAGTATTGATGCAGTTTTTATTGCAAATCTCAAAACTCGATAATCCACCTCGGTGAGATTTTTGCGTATATGGTGCAATTTCACAAAGAAGAATCATGAAAGATTCAAAGGAATCTTTCATGATTGACTCAACACAAAGACGGCAACCGTCTGTTGTGTAAGCAAACACACACACACACACACACACACATGTTTTGACCATCACTCCAAGCCCCATTTCTGCAAAACAAATAGCAGTGTGGAGGGGCCATAAAGTCTATCCAACTCTCCAAGTCTCAAGCACACGGCACTGCAGTGGCACAGTGGTGTAAACACCCATTAAAAGGGGGTTCATTTCCTCTCAAACAAACTACCTGAGCCCTGAGTGATAGATGCTGCATGGTGCTAATTCAGAACAGGCATCACCGTAGCATGACGAGCTGGAGGGAAGATCAGTCAGATCAACCTCTTCGCCATTTTTTTTTTCCTTTCCCAAGTGAAGGCTGAGCTCTCCTGCAGCTTTGCTTAATGGGCTGGCCAAGTGATGTGAACACATGGTGCTGCTACCTGTTGGCCTGATGGAGCACACAAGGAAACCAAGGAAACCAGTCACATGGAACACTTTGCACACGCCTCATCACGGATCCACCAGGGCCAACAGCAGTCAGATAAAGGCTCCACACTCGCATCACACAAAAGAAAGCAGATCCTAATTCTCATAGCCACTTTGATGCGTCACCAGCGTGACCCGGTTCAACTGCATACAGCCAAGATGGGCCCTTGTCCCGTGTGTAATTACTAAAGGGAGCCTATCAGGAGCACTTTTCCCGACCCAGCAGGCAACCCATAATTACAATAAAGCAGACAGGATGTGAACGCAGCATCATTCTGGTCACCAACCTGTATTTAGGAGAAACCACATGAAACTGATGACATCATGGCGTGAGCGCATGTGATGATCACTACCTCATCATTTGGAGCAGAGACAGGGTGGCACATCAGCAGTTTATAAAGGAGAAAAGACTATTTTTACACGAGAACATTCGTCTAGAGTTTTTTATAGAGTAAAACATATAGTATAGAGGTAAGTTAAGTTGGGGGGAAAAAACCGCTATTTTAAAATAGACTGTGGATGTTTGGACACAATCTAAGTACAGACGACTGAAACTGCATAAAACAACAATGAAAGAATGATTTTTAAATGATTTTTCTATTCTAAAACAGAGAGGGAAATGCTCTTGCAACAATTTAACTTCAGTCACAGCAGAGCAGCATGCGGGACAAACAGTTGAGTGAGCGGCTGGTAACAAAACCGACTTCTCCCCCCCAGTAATGTGGTCGATAAACGGGGATGAAGTTTGGTGGCACCTGCGTGAGGTGCATGGGACTGAAACACCTGCGGGTCCGGTGGCGCCCGCGCGCTGCTCGCGGCTGCGGCACGCGGCTCGCGGGAGGAGAGCTTACCTTGGCGGAGGAGCGCGGTGACGAATACGGCGGCCAACAAGTGCATCCTTGCGAGTCTAACGGATCCTCAGTCAGCGCTGCTTGTTTCACAGGTTTGTTTAAAAAAACCACTTGGTTTGAGTTGTTGCTGGTTGCCGGGGGGGTTAAAAATGGTCCTCACGTGCCGTTCAGTTCAGTTTTTCGCCTCTTCTGGCAAACTGGTTGTGTGCTCACGAACTCGCGCTCGCATCAGCTCTGGAGGAACAGGTAATTGCGAGGGGCACGCAGACGAGCGCGAGGGAGGAGGCTACTCTGTGCAGCTCCGCCCCCACCCCCCCCACACACACACACACCACCCATCCCCATCCCCAACACGCCGCCGCCCTCCCCTCCAGCTGCACGCATACCCTCCTCCTTCACACAAGTGCTCCCCCCCCACCTCACACACACTCACATACACCCCCCCATGTTCCCATCCCTCTCCTTCCTTCTCAATCCCTTTACTCTGATCTCAAACATCTCCCCCATTCTTTCTTTCTTTCCAGCTACACCCTCACTCACACACACAGATATATATATAGACACGTGTGCACACTTAGCCAGGATGTATCCTGCAGTCATGCCTAAGATTAATGCAAAATACCAAAATATAAGGAAAACAATGATCTCAGATTACCTTCGCCCCACCAAAAAACATGTTTTGCAATGGGTGGGATTGTCATTCGTTTAGCGTACACACACATCTTTGATTAAATGTCAGTTCCATGTCAAAAAAAACGTAAGATTATGGTTGAGAGTTCCTGAGAAGTTGGCATTTAAATTATTTCTGGTCTTTGTTAGTAACAGCGGTGACATTTCATGAGCTTATCTGGGTGATGGATCCTAATCTGAAAAGTAACTGTGCTGTACAGCCATCATGTGCCTAAAGTGAGGAAAGAACCCGACAATACATCCATCTGAAACACAGTAAAAGTCTTCAGGAATAAAAGGAGGCGTACTTGAGCAAACGTACGCGTTATCTTGTCCCTCTGATGCCTCCAATGTGCACACAACCACACACACACACACACACACACACACACACACACACA